>APFE030117057.1:303982-361540 GCA_000404065.3 Pinus taeda
ATGAGTGCTAAGTGAACTATTCAAAAAACATGAGAAATTAGTCAGTTACGACTACCTCTCATGGAAATGGTCATACGTGAATGACTTACTTAACGCAGGTGAATCCCAAAATGATATCTAATATAATGCACTGCGTAAACCCCCATACTTAAATTCAAAAAGAGTCAAGGGATCTCTACTTGAATGGTTCATGAGGCACAATACTTGCTAAGGTTTTGCAAATGGGGTAGCAAGCTAAGTGGGCTTGATTGTGGGGAAAAACTCCACAGTTAAGCACGCTTGAGCCAGAGGAGATCTGAGATGGGTGACCTCCTAGGAAGTCCTGGTTATCAAGTGCAAGCCCCAAAAGTGATGATTGATGGTATGTGATTCATTCTCCACATTTCACTAGTTTCAATCCCACTTCTTCACCCCTGTGAGCATCACTCGATGCAATGAGTGCTAAGTCTTTTTGATAGTCAGGAGCGTACATTAATGATGCTTTTATTAGGGATTCCTTTAGAGCATCAAAGGAAGCTTGCACAACCTGATCCCAGTTGAAGGGTACTTATTTTTTCAAAATACGTGTATAGCCTTTAGAAAGTTCGACGTAATTTGGAATGAACATCCTTAGAAAGTTTGATTTCCCTTGGAGTGTCTGAATCTGAAGCAAATTTGAAGGTGGAGGCATGATTGCCTGCACCTTACATGGGTCGAGTTGAATTCCATCCTTAGAAACCATGAAGCCAAGTAAACAACTAGAACCAACACAAAAAACACACTCTAATCGATCCTTGCTTTTTTATTATAGGAAAAATATTTGATACCCAATCAGTTAGAGGAACTGGGTAAATGAAACCAGCATGTAAAATTTTTTCAACTTCCACCTTAATGGCAGTGGCTTTCTTCGGGTGCACCTGCTGAAGCCGTTGTCATACCAGTTTGACATCTGGATACATCTTGATTTTGTGTTCAACTATGCTGGAGTCAATGCTTGGAATTTCTTCATATGACCATGCAAAAGACATCTTTGAACTCGTGAACGAGAGTGCCATATATTTCTATTTCTGAAGAAGAGCAAGATTTGCCGACATGAATATTCTCTACAACATTTGGTTTGGTCGAGATATTTATGGCGATAGTTTCTTCAATATTGGACATATTTTGCTCTGAATCCACCGTATTTACAGTGTTTGATAGAAAATGAAAAACTGAAGGATGATTAAGGTCGTTGGAACAATCTTCGTGGTAATCCGAAATATGGGAACGATGGTGTTAATCTTCCCATGGTGCCTTCCTATCATCATTGACTGAACAATTCCTTCACTTGTAGAATGTACATGTGACCAAGGATTTGAAGAGATACCATATTATTTAGACCTATCTATCCAAACACTTGATGAGCGTTGATTTGGGTTTGCCGCCTAGGCCAAGAAAATTGATTGCTACAGTATTTCTATTGGGCTTGGAAGCAATACCTGGCAATGATCCATGCTAACATCATGTTTGAAAATCTTCAGAATCTTTTTAGATATATAAGATACCATATTGTAGGTCTCCACCATGGCTACTTCCACTCGATTACTCAGAGGCGGTAGAGCAAAAGTACCCATCAATGTAGGATCTTTTAGGAGGCCTACTCCGATATTTTGAAGGGGTTGAGAGCTTCCATGGATCATCGGGATGCTTCCCGTAACTTGTGAACTGTTGGGGAGAAAGGTTTGTTGGTCAACGATTGTAATTCCTCCTTGAAAGGGAAATGCAATATTTCTAAAGTATGTTGACACAACAACGGCCATAGCATAAATCCAGGGCCTTCCCAGTATGATTTTGTAATTGAGGTTTCCATCGATAACTTCGACATCAATTTATACTGCTTTTCCCCCCAGTTCAACTTGCAAGTTACTTAAAATCCCATACGGGGTGTACGTTCATCCATTGAATTCTTTTAATGTCATTGACGATCGCGACAAGGGTGGTGAGCCTAACGTTTTCTGGCAACTCATCGACATAATGCATGTAGATGCCTCCTCATCAATAATTGTTCGATGAACAATTTTGTTGAGGGATTTCACTTGGATGAGGAAAGTGAGTTGAGCTGGTAACTGGGATTCATATCCTTTATGATAAAGGCCAGAAGATTGGAATCCGTTGGGTCAATCCCACCTATTGCTGATAATAGAGCCTGCTTTTGGGAGAGACAATTTTGCAGTACATCAAGTGTCGACATAGTAGATGGCGATTGGGCCAGATCCTCCACTATATTATAATTCTATGCTACTCTGGAACAAGGATTAAATGTCGATTTGTGTACTACTCCCTTTGGTGGCTTTATTGTTAGCCTAGGAATGATGAGTGGCACAACTTTGGTCGAAGTTGTTGTCAAACTACTAGGTTAATCGATAGCCTTGTTGTTCGATAGCTGTGGATTCCCGTAATCTTTATTCCTTGTTGATATCAAAGCATCATTTTGATATTTCGAAATGGATAACATAAGAACTTGGGATGGTGAAGCTTGTCGCTGGAAACCAGATTGGTTTTTGGATTTTGAAATGGGTTGGTCAATACCACTAAGGTTTTTGAACTCTTAAAGAACTTCTTAATCTTAGCTTTATGTGGACAATCTCTCGTCCAATGGTCTTCATCACATATGTGACATGTCCGATTAGGTTTCTTTTTCCCATAAAGGTTTTCAGAAGATTTTTTAGGAGAAGAATCATCATGTTTATTCTTTTTTATTTTCCCTTTCTTCTTGCCCCCTGGTTGCTTCAGTTATTTACCTTTGTCGGTCGACACGGCATTAACCTCCGAGGTAGGAAGTTTTTCATTTGTCTTTTTACTAGAAACTGCAAGGACTTTGCCAAACGAGGCCTTCGTAGTTTGCGTACTGGAGGTAACAATCACGCCATTGCCAGCATGAGAGTCCCTGTTCAATTTAGGATAGGAGGACTAGAAAATTCTCGTCTAGAAGCATCAGGAATTTTGTCATAGAGTGTGCCAGACTGAGTATATATCAAGTCTAGATATTGCGCATTGTTGGGTATACGACCAAAGTCCCACATTGACTAGAAGTGGGGAAGATCATGGGTATATAAGGATGGAAAAATATCTCCATTGGTATAAGGCCTTTTGGGGTAAGTCCAAAAGCAAATCCATGATGGCTTAGGCCCAAAGTGGACAATATCATACCATTGTAGAGATATGTGGTGTCCAGAGCCCTTACAATTGGTATCAGAGCCATGCCTTGAAGTTAGCCAAGTGGGTGAATCCTCGGAATGCCGAATGAAGGTGGTGGGTCCCGGTAATATCATGATGGGATCTGTGGATGATCTCGGTTAGACAGGCCGAATTCTTCATGGACGTGTCCTGGTCCCAACACGGTGAAGAGGAGTTGACCTGGGATAGAGCAAGCTCTCGAGGCCGGTGGTGTTCCATGTAAGGCACGTGCTTCCAATTCATTGGAGCGGAGAATCCTGGTTGGTAAAGAGTGGACGGATGGATAATCGTTTGAGGGGAGGCTCGATGGTCCTTTGTTCGAGGGGAGGATTGTTTGGTATACGACCAAAGTCCCACATTGACTAGAAGTGGGGAGGATCATGGGTATATAAGGATGGACAAATATCTCCATTGGAATGAGCCTTTTTGGGTAAGTCCAAAAGCAAATCCATGAGGGCTTAGGCCCAAAGTGGACAATATCATACCATTGTAGAGATATGTGGTGTCCAGAGTCCTTACAAATATTTCCTATCAATTATACAGGAACTTGTGATGGAGGGTGACTAATTTCTGTAGTAGAAGGATATAGGTGGATTCCAGTTCCAAAATGCAATGGAGTACTAGATGGAATATCCTCCACAATATCTTCTATAGAAATCAATCTAGGTGGAAGAGGTAGACCGTCAGGTCCATAAAATATTTCCGGTGTCGAAGAAGGTATATACTCTACAACGGCAGATGCTGGAGGGGTTACATGTTCCGAATCAGTCCTAGACGGAGCTAGTTCAGGAATAGAAGTGTTAACCATTGCACTAGGATCAGTTCTAATGTCCTCTTGTACCCGCGGAACTTCTTCTGTAGAGGCAGGGGTTCCGGAAATAATTGGAGTAACTGGAGTCTTTGATGATGTTGAAACACAAGTTTCAAATAAACCAGGAGACTTTGACCCAGTTAAACGAGATCGCTTGGCTTGGAATGGTTTCGTTTCCGGAGTCAAATACGGTTGACTTGTTAGTCTCCATGAACGACGGGATTTTGATTGAATTTCTTCCACAATTGCAGATTACTTGATCAACTCAAAATAAAAATGGGAAAATGTTATTCCGAATTAAATGAATTTTACGATGCTTTGACACAACTTGCTTTTTCAATTTTTAAGAGTCGAGAAAAAGCTAAAGATGACTCTAGTCACCTTCGATTTTTAATGAGCCTGAAGTGACAAGTGCTCAAATGGATCTTTTCTTTTAAGGAGTCTAAAAAGGAATGAAAGTGACTACTCTGGAAATCTAGACAGAGGGATTACCAAACCAATCGTAAAACTACAGAATAATTTTTACGTATGGCAGTCAATCTTCCCGAATACTGTGTTCAGTGCATTGCAATCGATAGGGTGGTAGACATGGCCTCTTAAGGATAAAGGATATAGCCTATTGTGGTCTCCCAATATATACTCGATGGTATGTGGGAGCACAAGTCCATACTGGCACTTGTCGTATCAAAGAGGAGGAATCACCCAACCTACAATGAAAACAATAGTTACCAAGCTTTACGATGTCGGAATACGTCTCTAGCCTAGACTTCTAGATGTTGTGCGTTAGGTTCCAAAGCATTTTTATGTTCATTGAGGTTTATTTTACAGTTGATCTTTCTTAAGAAATTTTCCTTTAAATTTCACCATGTGATGTAGATATACAATTCCTAAATATGCAATCTAAGATGATAAACAATTGTTTCCTTTATTTTAGCAATGAAAATCCTAGCTACTAAGGAAAGAGAAGTAAAATTCTTTCAACATAGAGCAGAGAGCACACACTAAGATGCATTGTCCTAAATCAATTTCCGCATGCAGTCTAAATGCAAATGCACATGCATGTATTTTTTTTTCAGTTTCCTTAATGTGAGAATGACAAAAAGAAAACTAAGTATAGATTTGAACTATATTTCCTCAAAGCGACACTTTAGCAATTTCTTTTCAAAAACGAAAGGAAGATTTAGACGACACTTTCAATTTCGACTTGAAAACGTCTTTCGACACTTAAAAGAATTGATGATTCAAATCAAATACAATGGAAAAAGTGTAATCAACTATCTAAAAGAGAAAGACTTTACGACAATCTTTTCTTTGACTGAAAACGACACTTGCGACACTTTCAAATCAAAATATGCAGTTCGATTAAGCTACTGTTTGCAAAGGAGAACTGTAAATGATGAAAAATACCTAAAAAACATTCACAATTATTTATCAATGGAGGCTGAATAATGCAAAGGAAGAGAGTTTCAATAGTGATATACTGATCATAGATAGCAAAACTACTGAATAGAGCTGAAGACAATGAAGAAAAAACCAAAATCTGGAGGCAGAAACAATCTCATTCAATCATTGCACCTGTAACACAGGGAAACAGGGATGCATCTCACCTACAACACACGGGAGGTGCGATGCATCTAGGTTGCCAATGAGAGACAGTGCGATGGTCTGGGGATGAGACTAAGCTTGGTTTTCACTCACAGTTTGCACCTAAGTTCAGGGATTTAGGCTGATCTAATGATAGGCAGTAAACACAAAGTATAGGGGCTGATCTAATGAGGTTATTTGAGCTACCACCAGGGCACTTAGGATGTTTGTAAGTCAGCTGTTCAGTTCATAAACAAACCCAGAAATTGACTGAAGCAGTGTTGATCTACTTTGCACTTGCATAGAAAATGCAGTTCAAAGGCTAGCTAGCTTAACTTCAGGATCCATCTATAGTTTATAAAGCAAACAAATAGAAACAAACAAACAAACTATTCGCTCCCCAGTGGAGTTTCCATTTTGTTATCGGGAAAGCTAGTGTCCATTCAGAGCTACTATTCCCATTAAGACGGGTATTTATCTTAGAAACAAACAATTTAAAATCACTTGTATTTTCCTTTATGAGAGATAGATGAGAGAGAAGCAGAGAGTACCAACCTCAGTCTTTCATTAGTCTCCTTGCTTGTTTCCTCTCCCCCTTGATAGAGCTTTCACCACTCCTTTTCTCACTTGTCCTGCTTCAAATAACACTTGTAGAGTCAAAGCAACAAAATACCATCAAAGCATTGAGATCTATAACCATAAACAATATAGGACCAAATATATATTAACCATACAAATGCATACACAAATACAAGATTTAGAAATATACAAGCAGATGGAGTAAAACTCAAATATCTTTATTGATAGAAGTAGTAGAAGAGAGGATTACAACCAAGATGTATGATCCAGTGCCATCCTCCCAACATGAAAGCCCTCTTCACCTCATTAAGAGCTTAAGTCACCCAACAATACAATGTTTCACAGAGAAACCAGCAACACTTTCTTACAATTTACAAAATTACAGCCTCTGGATCTCTCGGGTGAGGGATCCATATATAGATATTTGCAGGTGGGTGAGTCAGCTTTTGGGATTTTGACTAGTGTCATTTCACTGCTAATTCTTGGTTCCACTTGGAAATTTCATGATCTCTTACTCATCCCTGGAAGAATTTAGAGAGGTAAGTGTCAAATGAGCAATTTCTAGAAGATTCTCCGGGTTTCCACCTAGCCAACTACCTCTGCCATTTGTCTGCTCTCATTCATCGCACCCTACATAAGGGCTTTTAAATATGCATCGCACCCTTAGCACTGAGCAGTCTGTATGGTCTAGTTTTGACCAGTTCTGAGTCGTTTTTCAGGGAGAACTTCTAGGAGATGATGTAATCAGTTGACCTTGTTCCTTTAGGGTATGAAACAACACTTTTAGGGGCTTATAAGCCCTTGGTTTATGGACATATGTGATTGGGGTTGCAGTACCCAAATATGTCTATAACAATATGGGAAAGGGAAAATTTAAGGTTTTAATAGTATAGTCAGTGATAATATGGAATGTGAGCGGAAAAAGGGAAATTCACTAAGTATTTATGCTTTTTAATGGTTTATTTAATTTTCATATGTGCATCAATACTTAGGGAAAACATATTTTTGTGGGTTTTTCATGTAAAATGGGATTTTCATGGCATTTTTACATTTCCTACGAAAAAAAGGTTTTGACCTTACAAAAAGGGTTTTTTATGGAAAATGAATGAATTTGAATGTATGAAGGTAGGAATGGGAAATTAGTGAATATAGGGATGAATGGAGATGAATGGGAAGTTAATTAATTGACCTTATAGACCTTCATTTTCTTTGTGTAATTGCTTCATGGACATAGAAACATATGATGAAACATGATAAATGTACCCTTTGTCCAATGAATAATCAAACTTCTGCAACCTGTCTCTACTTACCCTTTGCTTATCCTATCATTTTTTCTTCACTTAATGGGTGCACTTAAGCTAGAAAACCCTTTTCCTTTCCTTTTATTTTACAAAACAAACTATTTAAATCTACCCTTATAACCTCCAAGGGCTCAAATTAAACTGATGAGCACCTTATTATTCTCTACCTAACTACTAATCTGCCAAGATTAAATAGTTTGGCCAGATATTTATTCTCTAACTATAACATCAAATTTAAAGCATGAAGCAGTCAAGATTAAACATTTGACTTTCATGGGTTGTGGCATTTAACACAAGCTGCACACAACCATTATTTTGCAGAAACAGAGTAGTGGCATTTAGACTTGCTCACTTTCAGAGTTTATTTGTTTTCTTTTCTTTCTAACCTAACATTTTCTTTTTGTCTTCATTTTTTAGGACATCTAACCTAACATTTTCTTTGATATGGACATAATCATCAAGATAGTTTCTTTAACTAAAATTTTATTCACTATCGTTATGTCCACATCCTAACTTAACATTTTTTCAAATATTCTATCTTATCAAAACCAAAAAAATGCTACAATAGACCCTCCTTCCAATAAAAAGTATTACATCATTGTGTGCAGTAACTATCTGACTAAGTGGTCTAAAACTGAGGCAATTAAGGTAGCAATAGAGGAGCAAGTGGCTGATTTCATAAGGGAGAATGTATTTTACAAATTTGGGTACCCTAGAGAACTGGTCATTTATCAAAGAATCCAGTTTACCTCCAACATGATTGAAGACTTGCTTAGCCAACACAAGATCAAGCATAGGACCTCCACTCCCTATCACCCACAAGCTAATGGAAAATTGGAGGTGACCAGCAAAGCACTTGAGGGCATCTTGACCAAACTGGTTAACAACAACGGGAAATATTGGGAAAATAGATTAGTTAAGGGCACCTGGCCCTATAATACCACATGGAAGACCACCAATGGATTCACACCCTATGAGCTGGTCTATGGGAAAAGGCTCTGCTGCCCATTGAGTTTGAGTATAACACACTAAGGATGGCATCCCAACTAGATGTAGATCTCAACAGTGCACAAAGAGCGAGATTGTTGCAGTTAAATGGTTTAGATGAGTTCATAATGCAGGCCCTCCTACACACAGAGGTAACCCAACTTCAGAGAAAGATATAGCATGATAAAAACATCAAGGATAAACAATTTCAAGAAGGTGATTGGGCCTTGTTATATGATTCCATATATAAAGACTTTAAGGGAAAGCTGGGGACAAGATGGCTAGAACCTTATGTTATAGAGAGATGTCATGATATTGGTTCAGTCTAGATCAGAACCATAGATGAAGAGGCCATTCCATTAGTTGTTAATGGACATTTATTGAAAGTTTACAAAAGACCATTGTCAAAGCAAGAGTTCATTGATGCTATCAGTTAAGTTTCGAGACGCCATAATATTCCTCATATGGCCATAGGAAAGAACTTCTATAAGACATAAAATTCTGGGATGCCATAATATTCCTCATATTTTTGTAGGTTAAAGCACTTCTCTAAGGCATTAAGGTCTGAGACTAATCGATCCTCATAATATTCCCATAGCTTATGATGTTTCTATACGGAATTCAGGCAAGGTCCTAAAAAAAGAAATAGTAATCTATCAACCAATATGTGTTTTCACGTATATAATTCATTCATGCACTTGGTAGTATGAAGGGGTATGTAAACTAGCTATTCTATTCCCCAAGCCATGAGTAGTAAGAGGTTTGGTTCATAGATGATCAGCCCAACATCCTAGCATACAGGTTGACTAACCCATCTAGCTTAACCTAGTCGTGGGGATAGAGGCGCCTTCAAGCATTGAACCTGAGTGGTATAACTACTTTAAGAGACGTGGAGATATGACTACCCCTATCAGCATTCCAACCCAAGACCTGTGATTATCCTGAGACTTATTGTCTTGAGACTTACAATTATCCCGTGATCCACTGGGACCTATCAGCATCCCGAGAAGAAAGGTGGGGTGAAGGAAAATTGAAGGGTATGGTAGTTGGTAGCATGCATGCATGTAAGTAAAGTAAAGGTAATCATGTAAAGGTCCACAAGAAATAGTGGTACATAACTAATCATCACTTCATTTTTTTCAAGTGGTTCGACTAGTCGAGACTAATGTATGTCCATGTAAATAAAGGGTAGCCACAAATTCAATTTAGGAGCTAATAAGTCTTTGGGTGATATGTGACCAATACGAGATCTAAGGCCACTCTGTTTGAAGCATGGATGAAGTGACGAAGGTGCTCTTAATGACTGGAGCCGATCCATCATCTATCTCATCATACTCATGGAAATCATCCAATCGCACCTTAGAAGTCAAGATTCCCCCCTTTTCCGATGTCAATAAAACCATCCTCCTCAACTTGATGTGTTCCTTAAGTAGTGATGGTAGTGGAGCAAGTTTCAACTCTCGCCTCATCAAATAACTAAGAGAGAAAAAAAGGAAAAATAAGACTCAGGTGAAAACCACCATGAAGCACCTGAGTCCCACTATTAGGTTGAAAACCTCTTGGGGCTGCCGAATGGTGTCAAAAAAGAAAAGAGAAAAAATGGGAAAATAAAAAGATCCTTGGGTCAAAACCTCTCTTGAGGTGCCAAGGGAAAACAACTAGGATGAAAACCTCTCAGAGGCATCCTAGTTGTTTTAAAAAAAAAACGAGAAAAAATCTTGAAAATTTCTATTTGCAGGTCATCAAGGAGGACGAGCAGAGAACAAAGGAGGATAAGAAAGGGACATATTTCACTCACATTTTTATTGTTCCACTCATTTTTATTCATCACTGCACCATTTCTTCAATTTGTTCACTCCTTTGCTTCAGTTTACAAGGGGACTGTGTTTTCTACAGGATCCCCTTTAAACCTACAGGTCCCCCTGAAAACCTACAGGATGATCCTGTAGGAATTACAGTGGCTCGAGAATCCTACAGGAAGTGACCGTAGGGAAAAAAATGACCTGCTATGTCAAATAAATAACACCCATACATCACCATTTCATTACCATACCTATTTCCACTTCCATCACCCCTACATTCACCATAAAAGAGAAAACCAGTTTGAAAGAAAAACATATTTGTCACAACCTTTAAGAGAAAACATAAAAAAAAAGCATGAAACAAAGAGAAGAACGGAACAACACTTGAGTATGTCTCATTTATCCACAATCCTTGTCTTCCTCTCAATCCATGTCACCATCTTCAAAATCCCAGCAGAGTGTATGATTAAGAGTTCTGAGGGAGAAGAAGCTACAGGACATCCTATAGGAAATCCTATAGCAGCCTATCCCACAGAATACAAATCATGATTGCAGCAAGTTTCCAACTTAATGATCCAAGAGAAGAAGGAGCTCCAAAGAAATAGCAACACTAGAATCTTAAACACCAGGTACCTACAGATAAAAGGAATCATCAGAGAGCAATAAAAAAAGAAAGAGAAAAAATAGCGTGCATCCAACACACAACAAGCACCTCCAGTCTTCAACAACTGCAGCTAGGTTTAGCACCATAGATAAGTATGTCACTCACTCTCTCATTTTCATAATTTAGTCAAAATATGCCAAGGTTATGATTAATTTAGTTTATAAGTGAAAGGTGGCCAATTAAGTTGGCCACCTTCTGATGAGCCTCGATTTCACAACAAGAATTATGCAATTCCCAAGGCTACCAAGTTTAATTATCAACCCGAGGTTCGTACAAACTTAAGAGGTATCGGCACTATATGTGCAGCATACAATGTGTCCTTCCTTTGATGTCATAATTTAATAGAGTGTATGTACTGAATTCAAATCCTAAACTAATTGAAGAAAATGAAATGTTTGAAATGGAACCTTAACATGTTGCAAGAAAGAAAGTACAAGGAAAGATAATGAACTCAAATGCTCAAACACACCATTTTATAGCTAACTCCTAAGAGGATTTGCTTCAAAATAATGCTAAGTTAACATGTATGTAATCCTACTATCCTAAGCATGTAGATTCAAAACATCAAACCTTCTATTGTTGTTCATGTAAATTAATAAATTAAATTTCTTTTTATTTTTGTAGTTTTCATGTGAGAGTGTGAAAGCTAATATATTTTGGTAATGTGGTAGGTGGCTTAGAGATGATGGTGAATGTTCAAAAGGCTTGGGACATAAGTAGGGACCCTCTGCTAGCTTCCTAGATGATTTTTCCTTAATTCAGCTTCAAAACAGGGTTTCCTACAGGATGCCACAGTGATTTCCTACAGGATGTACAGATTTACAGTGATTCATCGAATGACCAAGTAAATGAAATCAAAATTTGATGGGATGAATTTTGTATTAATAGGATGTATTAGATCCCAATGCCAAGTGGAATCACTCAAAAAGACCTTTGTTAACCCATGCAAAAAATAATAAAAAACATTACTAGTCAAAAATCTAGAAATTCAAGAACTAGTGAGCTAGTAAATCTGAAAAATGCCTAACCAAATAAAGTGTAAATTCAATGGGGTAATTTCTGTTATGAACTATAATGTTCTTCTGATCTAATGCAAATGGAATCAATTCGATTGAATCTCGTTAGCATGCTCTAAAAAATAGCATAAATTTACCATTTTTGCTAAAAAGGAGGTCCAACGATCTAGATTTGGGAATAAGAAGACTAATCCAATCAACTCAGTGATTACTATGAACTTTCAAATATTTTCCAAGGATAAAATAATGTTTTTTATCCTACAAAATAATTTACATCAACCATTTAACTCTATCCTAAAACAAGAAATTGTTAATACTAAATGCAGAAGTAGAAAGAAATAAAAACTAGAGATGCATGTGAATAAGCAACGAAAAGAGGGAAAGAAAATGATGCAAAAGGGATCTGAGGTTCCTGGGATGGCCAAGCCCAAGGAAAATCAAAGGCCTATGGAGGATAACAAGATTTAGAAGCTGAACATGACATCAATCTTCCTTATTTTCATCAACAGAATTACATCCCCGCAAGAAAATACAATGGAGCTGCAAGAATACAAGCTCTCTCCATAATAACAGTAATGAAAATGTATCCCTAGAGGAAAATTCGACTTGGTACTTATAAAAAAGGATTATGAATCATTCCCCATGAATCATGGAAGTTTTCCCGGCCAAAATCCCTTGATTGGTGGATCTAGTCCCCAATACTAGGAATTTGCATTAAATGGAAAGGAACACATTCCTAGATTTTCTCAATCATTCCCTCGAGGAAAATTCGACTTGGTTCTTATAAAAAATGATTAAGAATCATTCCCCATGGATGGAGGAAGCTTTCCCCACCGAAATACCTTGATAAGTGGATCTTCTCCCTTGTTTGGTGGATCTACTCCCTTGATTAGTGGAACACATTCCTAGATTTTCTCAATCATTGGAGTTCCATGATTTGTGCCATAATTCCATAATATATAGTTGAATTATTATTTATTATTGATCCTCCAGTAGTAGGAAACAAGTCCCTAAATTATCTCCCCCTCCAACTCTTTATAATTTGCCCAATATTCTCATAATATTCCACAAAAAAATAAATAATATTAGACACAAATATTCAATTTTTCACAAATCTTCCTAAAGAATATATTAAGCTTAAAAAGAAATTATCTAATGCAAAAAGAGAGGTTTAATGTGCCAAAGGATGGTCATAGGCATTAATTTGTATTTTAAAAGAGGCATGGGCCTTAATTTATGTTTAATTTAGAGGCCCATCATACCCCCCTGCTGAAAGTGTTACTCATCCTTTGAGCAACTTAGCGACCCCATTATGCCTAATCCATGGCCCTGGTGGCCTCTCTCTTTTGCATTAAGAATCTTGGTTGTAATTCCTACAAGGACAAGCCCAAAAACATATTTTTTCGAAGAAAAATCATTATTTCTTAAGACCATTAGCTTGCTTTATTTCCCTTATTCAAGATGAGTTCTCGAATATTTTATTAGTTTGGTAAGGTCTTCCATACCCTTATCAACCTTCTGCTACCTTGTTCCGCCATTTGGACACCTCCTATAGGATTTCTGGGTCACTGTAATTCCTAAAGGATCATCCTGTAGAAAACACAGCCCCTTTGTAAAATGAAGTAAGGGAGTCGAAAAAATGATAGAAATGGTGGAGGAATGAATGTAAATGAGTGGTAAAATAAAAATGTGAGTGATAGGGGTCTCTTTGTGATCCTCCTTTGCTCTTTGAATTCCCTTCTTGCTGACTTGCAAAAGGAAATTTCATGAAAATGGAGAGGATGCACTCTTTGTTTTTTTTCAAGAATGAAATGGGATGGATTAATGATGAATAGATAGTGAATATGAAGCGGATGGAGGTCTTGGAGTGCTGTGGTGACCTTGGCCTCTACAAAAATTTCTTCTTTTAACTATTTTTCTCATTCCTTGAAATCATCGCCCTTAATAATTTGACTTTCCAACATTGCATGAGTGAAGGAGTGAGTTGCGATTAACTAGCTGAAGGCGGCTGAGACTATTGACCAATCCTTAGCTTATAAAACCTCATCTCTCATGCATTGACAACAAATTTCTAACTCTAATATGCTCAAGAGAAGAGGTCAAGAATATTACATACCTATGCCTCCCTGATGGTTGCTAGAGAGACATGCATGTTGTTGTTGAGTTGATGTTGATGTGCAGGTGTTGGATGGTGATTCTAATGATCCTAGTGCTACTGCTAAGCTTTGGAGGAGCTTCTTTAACCTATAGATCTCCTTTAAGATGGACCATTGCCAATCATATAGGTGTTGTTCTGAATCCTATAGGTTTACACGACAACGACTTGTTTTGCCCATATCTCCTCAATGGTAGACTGGATTGAGCTGAAAATTTTTGAGAATGTTTCCATCATCATTATGCTCCTCCCCATAGAAATTTTTTTGTCAATGGATGCATGTATTTCGATAAAAACTATAAATGGCTGAAGGTGATGGAGGTCGATTTCTTGGAAACCATGCACTAGAATTTGTTGAAATTGTTTGCACATGTTACCATCATCCATATGCATCTGCCCATGAAACAATGTTTTAAATGAATGCATGCATATTGAGAAAATGTAAAAATGGCTGAAGGTGATGGAGGCCAATTTTTTGGAAACAATGCACTGGAATTTGCTAAAATTACTTGAGCATGTTACTATCATCCATATGCATCTCCCCCTGAAATAGCTTGGAAAATGGATGCATGGTTTTCAAGTTATGGCAAAAGCAAATTTCTACTCTACATATTTTTGTATCGTGTAGTAAAATAGAGAATCTTGTAGTTTTTTAGGACAACAAGGAAAATGAGTGGTAGAAGCTTGAGAATAACGAGTGGATGGTGAAAATAGAGGAGGGTGATGGATTGGCATAGCCTTGGCCTTGTTGGAGCATTTGAGCGAAGTAGGAGAAAGTTAAAATTTCACTTCTTTTGATTAGGCTTGACTAATTTTCCTTTTGGTACCAACTTGTTCTTGTTGCTTGAGATGTTGGAGAGTACATGCATGCATGGATCAAAGATTCTTTTATTTTATTTTATTTTCTTCTATGCCTACTAGCTGCCTCAATGAGGTTTTCAACTAGTAGGTCTTCCTTGGTGCCTCAAAGGAGGTTTTCACCTAGGATTTTTTTTCTCTTTTTTTTCTTTTTTTCCAACCCATTGAGTGCCTCATGGAGATTTTCAATCAATGAGTCAATCTAAGGCGCCTCCATGGAGGTTTTCACCTTAGATTTTTTTTTTTCTCTTATTTTCAAGTTTTTTTTTTCTCTTCTACCCTACCCAACTTGAAAAAAAATAACTTTCAAGTATAAGAATTTAGAATACTTCCAATGGAGCCATGTGCACATCAAGATGACAGACAAAATGATGTGGAGGCTTGAAATGTATGCTTTGACATGTACCTGGATTTGAGAGATCAAATGGTTTGACTTTGATGATATCAAGCACATTTGAGGAAGAGGGTATTGTTGCAACTTAATGACTATCTGGAACCATATTTCAATATAGTTGTGATGCCCCTGGTCCACTTGCTGATTTGGATAATCTTAGATGTCTTCTTCTTCCTTGACCTTCAAATCTTCCTCTTTTTTCTTATTGTTCTCTTGACCACATGGAGAATTTGATGGTAACCATGAGCAAGCTTTCTTAATCTATGATTTTGTTCTGTTCTCTTCATTAAATAGAGCCCATGATCCTTTGGTATTCTCATTTGAATCTTCTTCTTTTGGATGTGGTCCTTCAATAATATCAAGATTATCGATTTTTTGAAATACTCTTATGATGAATACCATTGATCTCAAGAGGAGATGTTTGGAAGTGTTGTACCTCAGCATTGTAAGTGGGTTGAGCTACTTCAATGTGTGGGTTTGGGAATGGTGGTACGAGTAGTTGAGTGGGAGTGTATCTTTGAGATGGATGCGGATGGGGTTGTGGTTGTGGTGGAGGAGAATGGAAAGGATAACATGGAGTTTGTTTGGAGGATATTGAGAAAAATACTAAGGATATGGTGGATGGTTCCCATAAGTTCCTTTCCAACCTTGTCACCAAGATTGGTTTTGGGGTTGATATGACCAATGTTGCCAAGGAAAGGGTGTGTTCTAATTACTTTGAGGTGGATATGCATAACGTTGAATTTGTGAATTAGGCTCTTGCATCATATCGGGCTAAAGGGGTTGCCATGGTCCTTTTGGAGCTACATAACATTGATCCATTGGCAATGGACTTGCTCCATTGTCCTCTTTGTGAACTTCCTTCAACCTTGGTAATGAGGAGTAACATTTAACATCATGTGATTTTAGATGGACAACATAAACATCTTCTTTTTTCTCATTTTGTATTCTTAAAATTTCTACTTGTTTGGTTAGATTGCTAAGAATTTCTGTTTTAAAGTCATGAAACAAATTTCCAAGTTTAGCTTGACTTACTGATCTTGTTGTTGATTTACCTACTCTTGCTTTTCCTCTTGATATGTGTTGACATGTTTCACAAATTTCCTCAAATGATAATGGATATACATCACCTCTACTTATGAGATTAAGGAGATCAATCCACTCATCCCTAATTGTTCTAAGTAAGAGGGTTTTTAGTGTGTCAGATCCTAAATGATGTAGTTTTTCCCTCTTAACATTATACATGAACCTCTCTATTAGATCCTCAAGACTTTCATCTTCTCTTTGATTCATTCTAAATATTTCTTCTTTAAGGTCATGATATTTATATTAGTCCAGAAATATCTTTCGCATATCATTCCATGATCTTATTGAATTAGTCCCTAAACTCATGAACCATTTAAGAGCTCTATCCTTCAATGTTGCCAGAAACAATCTCAGTTTTTGAATTTTTAGTAAGCCCCCATAAGATCTACAAACAATTCAAAATTCAAAGAGAAAGGTTTCAAGATCCTTTGACCTTAGAGCATGAAATTTTGGAAGAAAAGATGGAGGGATGTTCTTCATGTGCGCACTACCATAAGTATCGTGAATGGGAAATCTGAGAGGATCTTCCTCATTGTCATCATCTCCATCCATTTATTCTACATTCTTTGACATATTCTTCTTCTACCTGCAAAATGGAATGGTGATATGGCTCTTATTGCATGATGTGATCAAATAGGGGGGGTTGGGTTGGTGTTGGAGAATTTTTTGTTTTTTTTTTTTTTATGATTGAAAGAAAACTATAATGCAATGAAATTTTCTACTTTTGAAACTAAATATGCCTAGTAAAAATATTTTTTCTTTTTGCAAAAAGTAAAAAGAAGTGAATCAACTAGGGAGTAAAATAATGCATACTTTGACACTTCCCCAGCAACAACGCCAAAAAGTGATGAGCCTCGGTATTGCAACAAGAATGCCAAAACTCCCAAGGATACCGACTTTAATTATCAACCCGGGGTTTGTACAAACTTAAGAGGTATAGACACTATATATGCAGCATACAATGTGTCCTTCCTTTGTTGTCATAATGTAATGGAGTGTATGTACTGAATTCAAATCCTAAACTAATTGAAGAAAATGAATTGTTTGATTTAGAACCTTAACCTATTGCAAGAAAGAAAGTACAAGGAAAGAGAATGAAATCAAATGATCAGACACACCATTTTCTAACTAAATCCTAAGAGGCTTTGCTTCAAATTAATGTTAAGTTAACATGTATGCAATCCTAATATCCTAAGCATGCAGATTCAAATCATCAAACCTTCTGCTGTTGTGCATATAAGTGAATAAAATAAATTTGCTTTTCTTTTTGCCTTTTTCATGTGAGAGTGTGAAAGCTAATCTCTTTTGGTGATGTGGTAGGTCGCTTCGAGATAATGGTGAATGGTCAGAAGGCTTGGGAGACAAGTAGGGACCTGTTTCTAGCTTCCTAGAGGATTTTTCCTCAATTCTGCCTCAAAATAGGCTTTCCTACAATATGCTACAGTGATTTCCTACAAGATCCCCTTATTAGATTTAAAATAATTCATCAAATGACCAAGAAAATAAAATCCAAATTGGATGGGACAAACGCTGGTATTACTAGGATGTCTTAGCTCCCCATTCCAAGTGGAATCACTCAAAAATACCTTGTTGGAATTCAGAGGCACAACAAATCAGTTAAACACACAGCAGAATATCAAGCACATATGACACAATATTTAACGTGGTTCATCCAACCAATCTGGGCTACGTCCACCAAATATAGGCATCAGGAATTTATTAATCAAACAAGAGATTACATAATGAAAAACTTAATAAAACTCTCACACTCTTAGCAAACCATCCGAATGGTTGCCTGTTATATAACATAGAGAATCTAACAGCCTCATTAACTCACTCACATCAAATATAGGAGGCATTAACTCCCTCCCAACAACCTGGAGCTAATCTAGGAACTGAATTCCTATTGTTGTCATCAGCTGAGATTTTTCCTATTTTGCTACAAACAGAAAATCTCAACATACCTTTGTTAGCCCATGAAAAAATAAAAAACATTACCAGTCGAAAATCTAGAAATGCGAGAACTAGTGAGCTAGTAAATCTAAAAAATGCCTAACCAAATCAAGTGTAAATGCAATGGGCTAATTTTTTTTTATGAACTAGAATTTTTTTTTGATCTAATTCAAGTGGAATAAATTCAATTAAAGCTCATTAACATGCTCTAAAAAATCACAGAAATTTACTATTCTCTGCTAAAAAGGAGGTCCAACAATCTAGATTTGGGAATAAGAAGACTAATCTAGTCAACTCAGTGATTACTATGAACTTCCAAAGCTTTTTCAAGGATGAAATAATTCTTGTGATCCTTCAAAATAACTTACATCAACCATTTAACTCAATCCTAAAACAAGAAATCATTAATACTAAATGTAGAAGTAGAAAGAAATAAAAACTAGAGATGCATGTGAATAAGCAATGAAAAGAGGGAAAGAAAATGATACAAAAGGGCTCTGAGGTTCCTGGGATGGCCAAGCCCAAAGAAAATCAGAGACCTATGGAGAAGAACAATATTTAAAAGCTGAACATGACATCAATCTTCATTATTTTCATCAATAGAATTACATCCCTGCAAAAAAATACAATGGAGTTGCAAGAATACAAGCTCTCCCCACAATAACACTAATGAAAATTTGTCCTTAGAGGAAAATTCGACTTGGTACTTATAAAAAATGATTAAAAATCATTCCCCATGAATGGAGGAAGTTTTCCCCACCAAAATACCTTGATTAATGGATCTAGTCCCCAATACTAAGAATTTGCATTAAATGGTACGGAACACATTCCTAGTTTTCTCAATCATTCCCTAGAGGAAAAATCGAATTGGTACTTATAAAAAGTGATTAATAATCATTCCCCATGGATGGAGGAATCTTTCCCCATCAAAATCCCTTTATTAGTGGATCTTCTTCCTTGATTGGTGGATCTTCTCCCTTGATTAGTGGAACACATTCCGAGATTTTCTCAATCATTGGAGTTCCAAGATTTGTGCCATAGTTCCATAATAGCTTCTTGAATTATTATTTATTATTGATCCCCCCATAGTAGGGAACAAGTCCCTAAATTATCTCCTCTTCCAACTCTTCACAATTTCACCAATATTCTCATAATATTCCATAAAAAATAAATAATATTAGGCACAAATATTCAATTATTCATAAACCTTCCTAATGAATATATTAAAGTTAAAAATAAATTATCTAATGCAAAAAGAGAGGTTTAATGTGTTGAAGGATGGTCTTAGGCCTTAATTTATGTTTTAAAATAGAGGCATGGGCCTTAATTTATATCTAATTTAGAGGTCCATCACCTTCGTTTAGTCGATGAAGATGAAATAGTTGGTCCTCCCACACACGACAACAATCAAGTCAAAAAAGGAGAGGAGCAGGACAAAAACAGTTAAGTCTATGGAGGCATGAACTGGGAGTTGATTACGAGGAGAGGGAAACGATGAGGTGGTAGTGGGACCAACGGCCCAAAAATAGAAAATGTACCTCTTCTTCTAGCACACCACCTCACATAACTTGGCCATAAGAAGCAATATTCATTGATATCCATGCACTCATGCATACATTTCCTCGAGGCTCACGCTTGCAAAAGTCACTCTCATACCCAGGAAACCTACAAAAGAGGAAAACTTTGTCTGTCTCCTGCAAAGGACTTCCTATAGGATTTCACAGGAAATTCTATAGGACCACATAGAAAACCTACAAGATACAGATAGACAATCTATAGGATTGGCTGAGAGGAGATTCAGAAGGGAAAACATGGGGGTTGGCTAAAAAAAATGATATGAAGAGGCAGGCTCTATAATTACTTCCCTTTTTTGAAGAGAATTGAACAACAAATCCCTACTAGAGAGTGAATTTGGCATCTATGTAAGGGAATTATCTCCACAGTTCTTTTAGTTATTTACTTCTGCATTCAAAAAAACGGTTTCAACCATCTCAACTCGTCCAAATTCATCAACAAAATGATAGGGCGCTTTAATAGAAGGGATCCCATTAATACTGTGAGAATCCACCAACATCCTTAGGTGTTATAAATCTTCACAAGAAATAATTGGATGGGGTATTTTGAAAAATTAAGAGGGTATGATGATGAAGTGGCCCAGGGTTTTGTTCTCTCCCTCACCCTACTACCCAGAATTCATGCCAGTGTTGTGGTGAGAGGCCTCTCAATAGAGCTCACCCCTGAAATCATATGAATAATTACCACGCTTCCCCTAGGAGTGCCTTGGAGAAAGGAAGACAAGGGAGATAGCCATATTTCCAGGAAGAAGTTATTTTTAGAGGGAGAAGAGCCCATTGAGGACGAAAATGGAGTAAGGAGAGAAATCCTACCATACCCCTAGAATGAGGTGAGCTACCACCTTAACAAATACATCTCATGTGAGGGAAGGTATAGTGTGGTTTTTGGGTATCACTTTAGGCTTCTTGAAGGAATGAGGTTTGGAGTAGAAAAACCTCCTCACCACAAGCTCAACATACCATACTTCCTTCCGCAATCACTGATAGACACAAGCATAAAAGTACAGGAGGGAAACCACGAATAGTTAGCCCACCATGGGTTAATTAGAATCATCATAGAAGATGCCCTCCAGAAGCTCAGAATTCCTATCCACTGGGAAATGTACAGAGACATGCAAACAAATGAGGATATCAAAGCTCTCATATATGACATCAGTCCTACTGTCAGTGAAAAGGATGAGGAAGAAACTGAAACAGAGGGAGAAGAAGTGGAGAAGCATGAATATGAGACAGATGAGGAGGAAGAAGAGGAGAAAGAGAAGGAAGAGGATGAGGAAATAGAGGAAAATGACAAATAAGTGACTGATAAACAAGATGAGGGGCTAGAAGGAGAAGAAGAGAGGAAAAATAGAGAGGAAAAGAGAAATGAAAAAGAGGAGGATGAAGACAATAAGGAATCACCTAGGTTGTCTCTAGAGGCCACTAAGAGAAAAGTAGCAGCTACCCTCACTGCTCTTAGCACCCCTATCAAATAGAAAGGAAAAAGACAAAGGCAGACTCCCTTATATTTCAGGACAAGGAAAAGCACAAGGAAAGGGCAGGGGAAACCCCAAACACCAACCAAAAATTCCATTGTGATTGAGGACTCACCTAAACAGTAGGAGAAAATGCCTCCTCCTAAGTCTCCTATCACTTATGTGAGAATCAATATAACTAGATCCACCTCCTCCAAAGGAAAAGCAATCCTACAAGATACACTGCAGGATCTACAAGAAGTTGAAACAGTCCTAAAGGATACTCTTTTAAACCTATAGGAGACTCAAAAATTGGATAAGAAGGAAAGCCTACAATAAGAAAATAAAGAATAGGACCCAGAGTTAAAGGAACCTAGCCCACAACCTAACCTTGACTGTTACTACAGATTTATTGAAGGGGGCAGGGTCATTCCACAAAAGTTTGTTATTCCACTATTATTTGAGCTTGAGAAGGAGAGAGCCAGAACTCATCAATGGATGCAAATTTCCAAATCCAAGGGGGTGGAAGGCATTGGTCACATGGAGGAGAAGCTTAAGGAGATGGGCAGAGAATTAAGTAGCTTGAGAGACAGAGAGGACATAATGAGAAATTAGTTAGAGATAGAAAATGCATGGTTGAAAGGACAGTTGCAAGAAAAAGGGGCCAGACTCTCTTTGGAAGCAATCTAGTGTAGGATTCCCACTAAATCCTATGCCCTATACCTCAAGGAATAGTGTTTGCAGTTCCAGACCAAGACCCTAGCACAAAGAGGCTCTATGCCATTTCAGGATTATAGATAGTTCACTAATATTTGTGATCAAAGTACACTAGAAGACAAAGCCAAGATGTATGAGTTTTATTTGCATAAAATGGCCTTAATAGACATGAATGTATGGGACCCTAATTCCAAGCTAGGAGATTTACAGTTGATGGGTTTGGCATCATGGATGAACCATGAGGAAGAAAGGGCTACAAAAATGAAGAAGATATTGGAAAACGAACAAATAAAGCCCCTTATTGTCGGATTTAAGAAGTCCAATCCAATGGCCCTCATCAACACACATAATTTAATTGCGAATGATCCTCAACTTTCACCCGGGTATTTTGCTTCCCAAGAGCAAGAAATTTCACATTTTGAGGACATGTTTAGGTTGTTAGGGGATGACAACATACATGCTTGCCTCAAGAGATGGAACACATTGTTATACAGGTTAAAGATAAGAGAGTACCACTCTCCTCAAATTATGAGGGAAGCATTGAACAGGACAATCATGTACAAACAATCCATGCAAAGGCTCAAAGTCAATTGGATTGGCTTCAAACATATTCCACCACTGCTCTTAGGAATTCTAGAAGGAAGGAAGGAAGAGGAAGAAAATAGGTTGTGGGAGGAGGTAGTAAAGAAACCAGGGTTTCTATGAACAAGAAGAGGAAACCACAATAGAGGCATGGGATGTCAGGGATGCCACTAGAGCTATGAAGGACATGGATATTGATTGAGTTGCTCAGAGGATGAGCAACAAGTTCAATAGGGAGGTGATGATGAGCCTCAACATTGGGTAATTATATGGTCCTTAATTCACCTCCTAGCTTAGTCAAACCAACGTTTCTCACAACTTATTACATGTTTTGATTATATTTTGTTTAATGAGATGAGTTAAAGTGAGATAATATGCCTAGTGGACTAATATGCATTGAATGTAGGTTTGGAAGAGAAAATCAAGGAAATTTGGCAAAGACTAAGGTTTAAAACTCAAAAGGGACAAGGGAGAGAGATTGTAGGAGGTAAATGCTCCTCATTTACTCCTTCCCCATTCAAATATTCTTTCATTAATCCCACTAGCTCGGAGTGCAAGCATCGAAGCCATGAAGACTAGAAGGAAACCGAGCAAGTGATATACAAACAATAGTTTATCTCGAATTTGGGAGCCAATCCTCCCTAAATTTAAGGAAGTAATTGGTGACTTCAGTTGTATAAGTAGAGAGGCCTAGATCCTCATTAGGATTCGAATTTTTGTTGTAAAACTCTTGCTATGTTCAAGCTCGAGACTTGTGGAAGACTTTTTTATGTAATTTTTTATTTTGGTAATAAGAATGAGTTTGTTCTTGATTCAGTACTGAGTTAAATCACAGGGCTAAAGCTCTTGGGTTAGGGCCCAACCCTAGTAGCAAAGGCTCCTCTTATTATATCTTTATGCTTAGCTTAGTTTCATAGATTCATGGTTAAATTGTTGTTAGAATTATTTCATTGCAAGTAGTGTAGATTTGATTAATTGTTTATTAGTTTGCTTCCATTTGTGCCTTACTTCAATAGCAGTTTAGAGGAGATAAAAGAGGCTCCACAAAGCTATTAGTAGGTGTCTTGGCCTCACTTCCTTCTAGGATCATGGTTTGAGGAAAAGACCCTTATGTAGCCCAAAAAGATAGATTTCCATTTCATTCATGACATTTATAATTTGATGTACTTAGACTAGCATTTGATCAGTTTTGAAAAGTAGGATTTCATTGCCATCTCTTCTATCTTAATCCTTGTAGTAGATATCATCCATGATTCCATGTTATGAAGCAATTTCTTCATGCATAAGGTGGATAGTTAATTCATTAAATTCTGCTTTTCTAATTCATGAGAATTATTCTTGTTTACATGACTTTTTGGAAATTACACATGTTTGATGTAGAGTAGGCACTTCGAAGGAGGCATAAATCTCATAGCAAGCAACCAGCTTCCAACTTCATTCACCCATAGGAATTCCTCGTTTTCATCAAAACCTTCACCAATTTCATCATTTTACATGGAAATATCCTCAAGAATTTTGAGCGGATCCAACCATTTCCTAACTTGGTTTTGGGTTCTGAGTGATCCTAGGCATATTATCACTCCATTCCACCCATCAAACACCTTCCATAAGCTTTCCTTCACCTCCAACACCCATCATTTTGCTCATGGCTGCATCTTATTGAAATATAGGGAAACTTGTAGGTTTTCCTGCAGTGGCCTGTTTTGAGGCTAAATTGAGGGAAAACCTCTAGGAAGCCTCCCAAGGTTACCTAAGGGTGCCCCAAACCTTCCAACCATATATTGAATCTTCCAGCCATCCATCAACACCCCTAAACCACCTACCACATCACCAAAAGAGATTAGTTTGCACACTTGATTTTTCATGAAAAACATAAAAAGACAAAACAAATTTATTATAGTCCTTTACATGCATAATAGTTGTGTTTGATGTTTTTAACTTCCATGCTTAGGATAGTAGCATTTTGTTCATGTTGATTTAGCATCAGTTCAAATCATAGCTCTTAGTAGTTAATTAGGAAATGGTGTGCCTTAGCATTGAATTTCATTATTTTTCATTATTGTAGTAGATCAGCTCTTTCTTAGGGTAGATTTCTATTTCTTTAATCAAGGAACCAAGCTTCTTCTGAATCCATAGAATTTTGGCTTGCAAACCCTAGTGGTCTCTTGCCAGCGAAAAATTGAAAAAAGGCAGAACCATCACTTTTACTTGTATATACAACACTGTCACCTCCAAGTTTGTATGAAACCCGGGTTGATAAAGTAAAGTTCTTAGCTTGAGGAGTCACAACATTCTTGTTGCAATAATGGTACTCATCAATGAGGCTCATCAATAGGTAAATTATATGGACCTTAATTCCACTATCCAACTTTTTCAAATCAACGTTTCCCACATTTCTTTACATATTTTATTATATTTTTCTTAATAAGAATAGTAAAGGTGAGATGTTATGTCATGTGGCCTAATGTGCATAAATTGTAGAATTTGGAGAAATTTTTGGCTAATTTAAGTGAAGGATATAGAAGTAGATAAGAAAGTGGGATTTCAGGGGATTAGATCACCGTTCTTAACTCCTCAATCACTCGAAGATTACTCCACCAGATCTCATCAGCTCAGAGTTACAAGTAGCCAAACCCACCAAGTTCATTGGCAGCCAAGCCAATGATAATTGAAGACATGTTAATCTTGAGTTTGGCAGCCAAGCCTCCCTCATTTTAAGGAATATATTGGTATCTTTAGTTGTATAAATAATAAGGCCTCGAGACTCATTAGATTTTGAATTTGTTTTATATCAAAGAGGCAATTTTGAGCATAAGTTATTGTGACTGTTATTCTCATGTTATTTTTGACATTTTGGTGATAATGGAAAGGGTTTATTTGATCCAACATTGAGTTGAAAGAGAGGGATGAAGCTATTGGGTTAGGGCCCAACCCTAGAAGAAGAGGTTCCTCTTATTTTTTATATGTATTCTTATATTACATTCATAGTTAGCTTCTAAAGTTATTTATGTTTTATTCCATTTGCAAGTATTTGAATGATTGTTCAGATTTTCTAAATTAGTTGAAAAGGTAGATCAATGGTACAATAGTGAAAGTGAATACTTCAGAAAAATATTTTTATAGTGGCCTCTTCCTCATCTCACTCATGGGATCATGGCTTGAGGGCCCCACTCTAACAATCCCAAAAACAGATCTGTCTCTTTAGATCATTGCATCGCTAGGGTTCTTGATTGAGTATATTACTATTTATAATTCCTTAGAAACACCTCCAATTTTCATTTTGGGTTTTTTTTTAAGTTGTTGTAGTTTATAAAGCATTTCATTTCACAGATTTCGCCATTAGCCATCAATAACTCTATTTTTCCTAAATTCAACTCATCTTTTCCATATGTAAATGAAGTTATGCATAAATTAAGGAAGGAATGTATAATGTTGTAGGAGTTCCGGATCTACAGGAAGAACTAATTTCACCAACCTCATCCAAGTTGTCTTAACCCATGCTACCCAAGTCTACCAATCCCTAATCCAAATTTCTGTTTTTTAGCAAACTAGACATCTCCCTTGAGAAAATCCCAATATCTTGAAAAGTTTGGTTGAGCCTTAGGTAGTGTACACCTCCTCTATTCCTTATATCACCATTATACACCTTTCCCAAACTTTATTCCACCTCTCTAACCCTCATATAGCTTTCATCCTATTTCCTGTAGTAAACCAGGACATCCTGTAGTAAAAACCAGGGCATCCTATAGTACTATAGGAAACCCTGTAGCAGCCTGTTTTGAGCCCGAATTAAGAAAAAATGATCATCTAAGCTTAGGTTAGTCCTCCATTTGGTTTTCATACCCTCAAAACCATTCTAGAACTGTTTCCCCATGAGTTTCTCTCCTACAAAAGATCAAATTGGTCACTTAGCATTTACATTTATAAAATTGAAAATAAAAAAGACTCTTTTCTACAATTTCTATTTAGTACATGCATATAGCAATTAGAGTAGTTTGAGGTTAATTCTCATGCTTACTTATTCTAAAGAACTAGATCTTAGAATGCAAGGTCAAATCAGGTCTCTTTTGCAAATAATGTGTAAATGTTTAGATAGATAATTTCATGTCACTTCATAGCACTTTCCCATTCAACATTTTCATTTCTTAATATAGGTTGCATTCGATTTTTGCATTACAGATCATTTTTCATTTGTTGTTAGTAGTCATATTCCTTCTAGTCAATAGAAGAATAGTTTGGAAAACCTTAGTGGGCTCTCACCCCAATTGAAAAGTGACAAGAGTAGACCGTTGCATCTACTGTGTATACAACACTGTCACCTAAAAATTTTTACCAACTCCGGGTTGATGAAGTAAAGTTGGTAGCCCTAGGAGTTGCAGCATCCTTGCTGCAATACTGGAGCTCATCACTTTTTGGTGTCGTTGTGGGGGAGGTGTCTAAATAGATGTGATTTCTACTTTCCTTTCCATTTAGAATTCAGTAAATAGATGCAATTCTTTCTTCCTTTCATTCAAAGGATAATTTCATTTTTTTCTTTATTTCCATTATGCAAGTAGTTTTGAAAAAAAACCTAAAAAAAGAAAAAAACAAGTTTTATTCATGCCTCGTAGGACTAGAGACAACTTAGGATTTTTTTTTTCCAAATACCCCCACTACATCTAACAACTAACCATACCTCTTCTTTGGTGGTTGAGCTAGAGGACCCATCAGGCAAACAACTAGAGATCTTCGAAGAGCCTATTGGTGAAGAAGAAGAAGAAATTGTTCCACCAACCTACACCATGGTTGAAAACAAAAATGGAGTTGAAAACCGAACTAGGGATGTTTTTCCCATGAGAGAAACTAATGGAGATGCTAGGATGAAAAACATAAGCCGCTCTACCATTCCTCACTTCCATGGCTTAACCTTAGAGGACTCTAATACATTTTTGTTTGAGTTTCTTGTCATATGCAAAAATTATGATTATACCTCTGATGGCCAAAAGTTGAAATTGTTCTGATCCATCCTTAAAGATGTAGCCTTGATCTGGTTCATGGGTTTACCCGGGGACACCATCACTAACTGGGATCAAATGTAACAAGCCTTCAACAATAATTATAGGGATTATTGCAAGTCCAAATATACCAAAGAGGAAATCCTTATAGTGACCTTGGGACATGATACATCTTTGGAAGACTATGTGGAAAGGTTCCAACTCAGCTACAAAAGGGCTAGATGCACCTTCAATCCTAAATTACTCAAGCTAGTCCTTCTTAGAGTGATTAGGGAAGATCTAATAGAAACCCTAAAAAACTTGTCAAGAGGGGACATCTACCAGTTATCCTATGGTGATATCAAGATATTTTTCAAAAATCATTCTAGGGCAGCCAGAAAGAAGGATAGGGCTAGTCAATCTTTGGCTAGTTCATCCTCCTCCAACATATTCGTCAAAAGATAAATTGGGAACATGTTGGAATACTTCAAGAGTGAAATGTTGCATACCCTTACCTTGCAAATGGAAATTGATGAGACTCATTAATAGGTAAATTATATGGACTTTAACGCCACTCTCCAGCTTATGAAAATCAATGTTTCTCACATTGTTTTATATGTTTTGTTATATTTTTCTTAATTAGAAGGGTAAATATGAGATGTTATGTCAAGTGGACTAATGTGCATTAATTGTAGGAATTGGAGCAATTTTGGCTAATTTAAGTGCAGGAACTCGAAGTCGACAAGAAAGAGGAATTTTAGGAGGTTGGATCTCCCTCCTTAACTCCTCACTCACTTGAATATTCCTCCACCACTTCTCATTAGCTCGGAGTACAATCAACCAAGCCACTGAGGTCATTGGTAGCCAATCAAGTGATATTTGAAGACAAGTTGATCTTTATTTGGGAGCCATGTCTCCCTAAATTTAAGGAATTTGTTGGTAGCTTCAATGGTATAAATAAGAAGGCCTAGAGCCTCAATAGGATTTGACTTTTTTTGTTGTAGCCAAGAGGCATTTTCGATCTAAGACATTGTGACTGATAACTCTTATGTATTTTTTATATTTTAATGAAAATGAAAAACATTCCCTTGATCCAGCACTAAGTTGACTTAGAGGGTTGAATCTCTTGGGTTAGGGCCCAACCCTAGTAGCAAAGGTTTCTCTTTCTGTACATGTATGCTTAGATTACATTCATAGTTAGTTGCTGAAGTGATTTTGGTTTTGTTTAATCTGTAAGTATTTGTATGATTACTTAGTTTTCTTCCATTTTTGAATAGATAGAACAGTGGTACAATAGTGATAGAAAACACTTCATAAAAGCTTGTGATAATAGCCTTTTCCTCATCTCCCTTATGGGATCATGAGTTGAGGGTTCCATTCATACACCCAAAAAACATATTTATTGTGTGATCACTACATAACTTAGGATTTCTTGTTGAATAGACCACTGTCTCTAAATTCCTTAGAGGTATCTACAATTTTCACTTTTATCTCTTGAGTTTTATATGGTTTAGAAGCACTTTCATTCATAAACTTAGCTATTAGCTACTAATAACTCTGTTTTTCCTTCATTCAACTCATCTTTTCCATGTATAAATGAAGTTATGCATAAATGAAGAAAACAATGTATGTTGTTGTAGGAGCTTTTGATATGCAGGGAGATCTCATCTCATTTGCCTCATCCAATTCTTCTCCACCTACATTACCAAAGTCCACCAAACCCTAATCTGAATTCTTCTTTTGAAAGAAAATTAAACATTTTCCTTGCTCAAGTCTAACAATATTGAAGCCTTGGACTAAGCTTTGGGTACTCTGCACCTCCTTTATGCCTTATTTCCCCACCAGACACATTTTCCACACTTTATTCTACCTTTCCTACCTCCTTATAATATTTCGGCCTGTTCCTATAGTAAAACAGGGTATCCTGCAGTAGAACTAGGAAATCCTTTAGTACTATAGGAAACCCTGTAGCAACCTATTTTAAGCCTGAATTGAGCAAAAATGGTCATCTAAGCTTAGGTTAGGCCTCCACTTGGATCCCATACCCTTGACTCCATCCGATACCTATTTCCCCATACCTGTCTCCCCTCCCAAAGAAAAAATTGGTTAAATTAGCATTTGCATTCATAAAGCTAAAAACCAAAAAGGTTTTTTCTGTCATTTCTAGGTTAGCACATGCATGCCACAGTCACAATAGTTCCTAGATAAAATTCAATGTTCGCTTAGTACATATAACTAGATGTTATATACAAGGTTAAGTTAGGTCTCTTTTGCAAGAAAAATGTGTAGATTCTTAGCTAGATGATTTCATGTCACTTTATAGCACCTTCCAATTCATCACTTTCATTTCCTAGAGTAGGAAACATTCCCTTTTTGCATTAAGAATAATTTTCCCCTGGCCATTTGGTAGTCGGACTCCTTGTATTCAATATAAGACTGGTTTGAAAAACCCTAGTGGTCTATCACCTGAGATGAAAAGTGATAAGAGTAGACCATTGAATCTACTATGTATACAACACTATCACCTCCAAGTTTTTACGAACCCCGGGTTGATGAATTATGTTTGGTACCCTAGGACTTGCAACATTCTTGCAGCAATATTGGTGCTCATCATTTTTTGGCATTGTTTTCGGGGAGGTGTTTAAGTAGTTGCAATCTTTGCTTTATTTCCAATTCTGAAAAGTAGTTCCATTCAACAAATCGTTGCAATCTTTGCTTTCTTTCCAATTGATAAGCCTCATCATTGGGTAACTATATGGACCCTAATACACCTCCAAGCTTATTTAAATCATCTCCTCTCATAATTCCTTACATATTTTAATCATATTTTGCTTAATGAGATGAGTAAAAGTAAGATGTTACGTCTAGTGGACTAATGTGCGTTGATTGGAGATTTTTGAGAGAAAATCATGGCAATTTTGGCTAATTAAGGGTTGAAAATCAAATGAGAAAATAAGGAAAGATTGTCGGAGATAGATCTTGCTCATTTAATCTTCACTCATTCAAATATTCCTCCATCAAATCAGACTTCCCTGGAGTTGCAAGCTGTTGAGTCATGAAGATCAAAAGGCAACTAATCCAGTGAGACATTGTGGAAGACTTGTGGAAGAAATTGTTATGTAATTTTTCTGATATGATAATGAGAATGAGAATTTCCTTGATCCAACACTGAGTTGAATCAAAGGGCTGAATCTTAGGGCCCAACCCTAGCAAAAAAGGCTCATTTTCTTGTACTTGTATGCTTAGTTGATTTCATAGATTAATGGTTGAATTGGTGTTAGAATTATTTTATTGCAAGTAGTTGTGAATTTGATTATTTTGCTTCCATTTGTGCATTAATTTAGCAGTAGCTTAGAAAGATAAAGGAATACCAAAAAGTTTCTAGCAGGTGGTTTTGGCCTCACTCCTCCCTTTAGGGACCATGGTTTGAGGAAAGAACTCCTATGCAGCCCCAAAACGATAGAATTGTGATTTCTTATGGAATTTAGGGTTTGTTGCCACTTAGGCCAACATCTCTTCAGTTTCCAAGGATAGTATTCAATTGTAATTTCTAATATCTTTAGCCTTTTATTAGATCTCATAATGTTTCACATTATTCTGCAAGTATTTCCATGCATAAACTAGGCAACTAGATAACGAAATTTTGTTTTCTTATTTGATTGAAAGTATTTCTTGTTCGACATGATTCATGGATAAATTCTAGTGATTGATGCAGTGCAAGGAGATCTCATGACTAGCAACCCCAACCTAACCCCATTTATCCATGATCATCAAAATCCACTAAGCCCCTCAGCCAATTCATCATTCCATAAGAACAACTTTCTATGGTTTTTTAGCAAATCCATCCATCTTACAAACTTTGTTTTGAGCTCTAAAAGATTCCTAGCCACTCCCTTGCCTTAATTCTCCCACCATTCACCTTCCCTAATCCCAACACTACCTTCAAAATAACTCTTATTTCTCTTATCTAGATCATGTAGGAATACAAGGGATCATGTAGGAGAATTAGGACATTCTGTAGGAAGCGTTAGGACATCCCGTAGGACAGCCTGTAGTGGCCTACTTTGAGGCCAAATTGTGGAAAAAGAATCTAGGAAGACAGGAGAAGATGCCTACTTGTCTCCCAATCGATATGACCTTTCCCCACCATCTATAACCCACCTACCAAATAACCAAGAGGATTTAGCGGTCATATTTTTCACACAAAAAAAGACAAAAAGGAAAAAGAGTTATTGTGTTCATTCACATGCATAGCAGTAGAGTGTTTGGTTATTTCAAATTGCATGCCTAAGATAGTAGGATTACACACATGTTAACTTATCATTCTTTCAAAGTAAAGCCTCTTAGCAGTTAGTTCGATGAATGGCGCGTTTGAGCATTTGATTTCAGTATATCCTTACTATAGTAGACAAGATTTCAATTAGTGCAAATTTCCCCTTTCCTCATTGGTAATCAAGCTTCTACTGAATCAATAGAAGGGTGGTTTTAGAGACCATAGTGGTCTATCGCCATCTTAGTAGTGACAAAGAGTGGACCCATCACATCTACTTGTGTATACAAAACTGTGTCCTCCAAGATTGTATGAACCATGGGTTGATAAAGTAAAGTTGGTAGCCGTAGGAGTTGCAACATTATTGCTGCAATACTGGTGCTCATCACTTTTTGACACCATTACTGGGGAGGTGTTTGAGTAAGATGGGATTTCTACTTTATTTATTCCATTTATTATCTCTAACATTCTGTTATTAGCTTCATTTCTACAAAAATAATTGTAAGTTGGTTTGCTTTCTTTTCCATTCTGCATGTAATATTTCATTCAACGGTTAGTTTCCATTTAGTTGATTATTTCAATTCTGCAATTAGTCTCAAATCTTGACATAACCTCAAAACAAAGAAAAAATACTTCTTTCATGCCCCGTAGGAATAGGGATAACTTAGGAAAATTTCTACCAAATACCCCACCACTTTAAAAATCCAACCTTCCCTCTTCTTTGGTAGTTGTGAATTGGAGGACCCCTTAGGCGAATAACCAGAGATTTTTGAAGAGCCTACATGGGGAGAAGAAGAAAGAGAACACATTCTAACTGACCTAATGGCTGAAAATAGAAATGATAGAGGAGATAGAGAAATAATTGAGGGCTCCTTTCCCATCAAAGAAACTAATGGGGATACCAATATGAAAAACATAAGCCCCTCTGCTCTTCCTCATTTCCATGGCCTGACCTCAGAAGATCTAGATACTTTGTTGTTTGAGTTCATTGTCATATGCATAACTTATGATTACACCACTGATGAGAAGAAGTTGAAATTATTCACATATACTCTAAAGGATGCAATTTTGCTTTGGTTCATAGGTTTGCTTGGGGATAGCATCACAACCTGGGCTCAGATGTAGCAAGCTTTCAACAACAAGTATTGAGACTACTGCAGGTCCAAAGACACTACAAAGGAAATTTTTAGGATGACCATGGAGCATGATGAATCCCTAGACGATTATGAAGAAATATTCCAGCCTAGCTAAAAAAGGGCTAGGTGCACACTTGATCTTGAGTCACTAAATCTAGTCCTACACCAAGGGGTAAGGAAAGATCTTATGGATACCCTAAACCTGCTAGCAGGAGAGGACATCTACCAGCTACCCTAGGAGGATATCAAGACTATATTTAGGAATCATTCTAGGGCATATAGGAAAAAGGGTAGGGGTAGTAACCAATGGCCATCCCATTCTCTTCCAACACATCCATAAAAGGTGAAATTGGAAACATGCTGGAAGATTTCAAGATTGAAATGTTGCAAACCCTTTCCCTACATATGGACACTATGCACATCAAAAGAAACTAGGAGGAAGCAGAGAGAGCATTAGCCATCTTCTACCCTAGATGCACAAGGACGAACCTTAGTGATGAATGTCCATTAAACCTAATTGAAATCTACTTGATCTGTGAAGAAAACCACTCCACAAACAAGTGATGTTATCTACCTAGACTAAAATTTATGTATCAAGGAACTGAAGGGTTGATTAGACAACTCTACTAAATAAATCAAAGGAGACCCTGTGGACCTCAGCCATACGAGCAGGGCATGCAAGGGTCACCCCATGCATATTACAACCCTAACCAAAACACATCAATTCCCTCTTGGGGGCCCACTACTCATCCTTCCTGGTCTAAACTCTCTCCTTGGTCTTTTTGCATCGCAGTACCATTCCCATCTGATCAACCAGTCATTTAAGCCATATACTCCACCACAGCCTCAGTGGAATGCACCACACTAGTAGTGGAGGCCCCCATACAACAATGCTCCAGCTTTATTTTCTTCACCACCTACTCAACCACAAATTTTATACCCTGATCCACCTAAAAAAACTTAGATGCATGGCCAACCAAATCTGAACCCGAAAAACAGATAAGCACAACAAGTATACAATGGAGAGACATTGTATCCTACTTATGTTGTGGAGATTTAGGAAATCAACCTAAGATCTGGGAGAGTACTCCTGGACAACCAACCTCCACCTCCACCTAGGGAGAGTTAGGAGGAAAGAGAGGAAAGCATGCCTAAAGTGAATCCACCACCATCTCCTGAAAGATTAACTCATCTAGTCCAGCCTACCCCCAAAGAGAATGAACTTCTGGGTGAAATGAAAAATCTATCTATCAAAATTGCATTTCTCCAAGCTATCAAGGATGTACCTATTACACAACATTTCATCACTATCCCTGTACTCCCCGTTCCTTGATCCTGGAGGACCTCTACAGTGAACCCCGAATGCTTTGCCTTCTTGAAGAAACTCCCATTATGTCCCTCTTCATGAGCAGATCATTTCCCTTTCGTACCATTTCCCCTTAAACTTTTGTTCTGCCCAGTTTACAAGATGGCGCTAATGACCTTTATCTCCCATGCGCCAATGTGCAGATATTAGCACTACTCCGTACACTGGATGGATTGACTAGGTTTTATTTTAGTCGCACCGATCCTGTTATGGAAAGTTTTTTAAATTACAGCCAAAGCTTCCAGCTCTAGAAGCTTCATAATGGAAGTTTGGTAAATGGTTTGGCTAGATGGAGTTGAGGATGATAGTTTGGACTCCTTTCCCCTATAATTATGGAACTACCTCAAGGGATAAGTCCTTCTCCTATGAGAAGAGGATCCATCTCCCGTCCATATTTCCTATATAAACCTCCATTCTTACCAAGCACAAACTAGTCATAGTTTATAGTTTTGGCAGAGTTATTGTTGAGTGTTGACACTATTTTGGTGTAGACAAGCAAGCTATTACTAGTTGTAGCTATCTAGTGGTGTGAGGGAGAAGTGTGTGGGAACCTAGTCTTATCAAAAGAACACTGCAATGCCAAGATGAATGGTTGTAATCTCTCTTTGATATTAATATATGCAACTATCAATTGATTTCCTACATGTTTTGCAATTATACATGTATGTCTTAATGCTACTTGACTTGTTAAGTAGGTTGAATTTAAACTTTTCTAATGTTACATTTGTGTGTTGTTGTTGTTTACTTGTTTCAGGAGCTTGAAGAAGGAAGCGAGAGATTGCTGGAGCGAGCAAATGAAGACGTCATCAAGTAGGTGTGGAGCACTTGAAAGGTATGCTTTTGACAAACAATTTAGTGGCTTTTCAGTAATATTTGTAACCTTTTCTGCATTGTGAATTCAAAAGAGATAAAGGATTTTAATAAAATGTGCAAGAATTAACATGGGAAGCTCAATCACTAATAATTGTTGTTTTTATATACAGGGAGAAGTGGAAACAAGGAGTTGCCATCCAAAAGCGAAAAACAGAGGAAGAATAACTGTTGTCCCTCCAGAAGGGAACCAGATGCGAACAAGATTGAGTAAATCAGAGCTGAATAACCCAGGAAAGGAAGGAGGGATACCGAGTCGGCGAACGCGAGAAAGAAAAGTAAAGGATTAAGCGATTGGCGAATCCCTCAGGATCTTCGATCTTGAGGGATCGCTGTTTTACTTATCTTTGTTATCTAGATATCTTTGCTGTTACTCTTATATAAAGGAACAACGTCGTTGAGCAAGGGGACTACTGCTTTTATAATTTTAAGTTTCAAAAAAAAACTTTGATCATCGAGTCTTAGTGAGACCTGGTTTATTATACATTTGTTGATGCATTAATATAAAAGACTTGGCGTTTATTTCATCTCTGCATCTGGAGTAACCTAAGGCGGTGTACCATTGGCAGCTAAGGGCCCGGCTCTGAAGGAAACTTGCTTTTGTATCATTATAATGTGATTTATGCGTGGTTTTCTTATCTTTATTACTTAGCAATCTGATACATTTTTCATATGCTATGCTATGCTCTGTTATGATCAATACATTAATGATTTTTCCGTGTAATGACTCTGCACTGTATAATTGGATCTCTTCAGAGTTGAATTGCGTCTTTAACCAGCTATTTCTGTAACAGAGCGTCGGTATGAATGTTATTGTCATTGATCCATGTGAAATAACAATTATTGGAACTTGAAAGTAATGTTACTCTGTTTAGAAACATAGTTATATTATCCTTCATTCTCAGATTACTATATTAATGTGAGGCATGAATATATGGTTGATTATTGTTGTTCCATAATTCATCAATGAGTGATGTTCCATAAAGTATATTCTATCCAGTTTGCTTGAAGAGAAAATCGGAGTGTGAATCAGTTGGTTTTGACTCGCGAGATTTAGTTCTTTTGATTGCTGTTCCATTTACTGCTGTTCCATTTACTGCTGTTCCATTTCCTTTTTGTTGTTCCATTTTACCTTCTGCCGTTCTATTTATTTGCCTTTGTTGTTTTGGTGTGAGAGAAGGTCTAAGGCTGTAGTGAGCCTCAGCAGACACTGCCTAGCTCCCAGACCTATGGTCCATGCTCTAATTTCCTTTCCATCAGTTTCTAGAGGGATGGGTTATCGCTTCCGTACCCTTGACTGATCAACTGTCTTGTGTGATTCTATCTTTTGGGATAATTTAGTTACGGTTTAGCATCTGTTTAATTTTGTATTTTCTGAGTGTTATACTACTAAGCATTACTCGGACGAATAGCCTCGGATTGAGTTACTCTTTGCAATAACAAAACGTTCCCGGATTGATTTATTAATGTAGGATAATTAGAGGAGTGAGAGACCCTAGTTATAGCTCTACATTTTGGCGCCGTTGCCGGGGAAAGAGTATAGCCATTTTCCCTTTGCAGAGTAGTGCGCAAATCCGCTAGGGGGGAGTTGGATTTTAAAAACGGAAGGTAAGAACCTGCGTATGGAGCATGTAAAAGCCCTGCTCCACCATCCGCTCTCTTAGCAGGATTGCTGGTTGAATAGGATTTAGTAGTTTTTTTTAGAGTGCATGACTAAGAAAAAAAAGCTAGAAAAGAATATCAAACCTCCAACCAAACCCGAAAAAGCCAAAGGGCCGGTGACCCTTGGCCAAACAACCTTCATAGACGAAATCTATAAGAAAACTGAATCTCAGTCGTCAGTAGGCCCCAGAAAGATTAATTCTAAACAACCTACTAGCTCCCTTCAAGCCACAGCATCACCATCTGGAGCCTTTGCTGAGGTGCATAGTCAGACTGATGAACAGGACTTTCAAGAAATTGAGAATTCTGTGTCAGAATGACTGCAGGAAGGGAATTTAAGCAACCCTTGTGAAGGAGAAGTGGAAACAGGGGAAATAGGAGAGCCAAGGTCTCCTCCTAGGATAATCCAACCGTTAAACAACCCAGATAAGGGAAGCGCGGTAAAAATTATTATTGAAGGCACCCCATTCCCTCAAATATAAATTCCAGATAAGGGAAGTGTTATTAAAACAATCCCTGCCAAGACCATTCCTTCTCAACCTAGAAATACCCTCCTAGAAATTCCAGAAGGTTATTGGCATATATTCGATCCTATGGTGCAGAATCAGCCAAATACTCAAACTTCTACATTGCAATATCCTATAGTGGATTCTGTAGCAAATGCGCCCATGAAAGCGATCCCTCTTCAACACATCCCTACATTTCATAGACTTACATCAGAGGACCCCGATGCATTCTTATTTGAATTCGATGTGCTATGTAGGGGATATGATTACACCACTGACCCCCAGAAATTAAATGTGTTCCCCTCCACTTTGAAAGGGGCGACTCTAAGGTGGTTTATGGGTTTAGGTGGTGGAGTCATAAACAACTGGGAACAAATGAAGCAATCTTTCCTAAAGAAATATCAAGATTACTGTAGGTCGAGAGAACTAAAAGATGAAATCTTCCAAATGACAGCTAGACCAAATGAAACTTTAGAAGAATACGTAGAACGTTTCCAGTATAATTTACAGAGATCCCCCTATGCATCACTACCTCTGCCTGATAATGTGTTGAAAACTGCATTAATTAGAGGCATGAAAGAACAATGGATTGAAACATTAAATATCATGGGAAAAGGGGATATTTATCAAGAGAATTTTGCTGACATCATTGATTTATGCATTAGGAGTTCAAGAGACAGCACAAGGATAAAACTAGCAGAATATGATCGGTTTGTCAAAGATAAAAAAATATCAACAGAAGGAGTAACACGTGTAGAACTTGGAAATTTATTAGAAAATTTTAAAACTGATATTCTGGGGACATTAACTACACAGCTTGATATTGTGCAGGCTAAACAAAAGCAGATGGAGGCGGAACAAAATCTGGCGATTTTTTGCCCCCTATGTAGAAGAAAACATAGCCACAAGGAATGTCCACTGGATGCAGTTCAAACATGTGCTATCTGTACAAAAGATCACCTTACTGAGAGCTGCTCCTCACTACCTGGATTGAAGGCAGTATATAAGGAAGCGGAAGAAGAACCAAAGCCAGCATACTTCGTCAACCAGCGTCGCCAATGGCAACCTAGGCAATCTGGTATGTTTTCGGACCCAACTTCTTCTTTCCAGCCTCCGCAGTATAATGCTCAGCAATATAGTATGTGGAAAAACCAATCTCCACCCCCATTTCCGAACTGGTCATCACAGCCGTTTCCTTCTTCAAATCCATGGATGAATCAAACAGGGAAATTCGGCTGGCCAAATTTTCCCTACGCCCCACCATATTGGCAGAATAACTCATATCCTCCACAATGGACCCCCCTACTTCACAAGGTTCACCCTGGCAGACAAACTGGCCAAAATTGACATATCAACCAACATGAACTATTGCACTCCCTACACCGACTTTTCGAGCCTGACAACAAAACCCCCAGTCTAATCTGAGATGCAACTCCCAACCCAACCCAATCCCAATCCCAATAATAGACCGGTCCAATCCCTCCAAATCATAGAAACATCAGAAATTGGACCTGACCTAAGGGAGTGCAATGATCTTCAGTTAAGATCTGGACGTATAATAGAAACAAAGGGAGACAAAACAGTTCACATTGAAGATCAGTTACCAATAGAACAACCGTTACAACAAGAGGGTGTAAATAAGGAACAGACTCATCATCAAGCAAGTACATCCTCTCCTCCCTTCCCGGAACGATTAGTCATACCACAACCGGTGCAATATCCAGACTTTGACATTTTGGGAGAGTTACAAAACCTGTACATAAGAATTCCATTTATTCAAGCCATTCAAGACATTCCTATATACGCAAAAACTATAAAAGAATTGTGCATAAAAAAATCAAGGAGGAATACAACCACTAACCCAAGAGTCCAAGTAGTCGGTACTTTATCTGACTTGTTATCAGGAAAAGGGACACCCATTAAATATGAAGATCCCGGAAATCCAATTGTAACTATTCAAATCTATGGTCAGACCCTGACTAATGCTTTAGTTGATCTAGGAGCTGCAATCAATATTTTGACAACCTCTACCTGCCAAAAGCTCGGCATTACATCAGTAGAACCTACTTCTACTTTGCTAGAATTGGCAGACCAATCTGTAGTTCGACCGGAAGGTACTCTATACGATGTCATGGTTTCTGTAGATTCTTGGGAATATCCAACCGATTTCCTGATAATTAATCCAAAAACCCGACTGGATGGACATCCGCTAATTCTAGGAAGGCCTTGGCTTGCTACTGCTGATGCTTACATTGGTTTTCGGCGGGGAAACATGACCATAACTAAAGGACCAGACGTTAAAAATCTAGTTCTATATCCTCCAGCACAGCCAAGCCTCTCAATGATCAAAACTAACCATCATCCTGTGTCATACCTTACTAACAATATTAGATCCCCATTGACTGTACAAAAGGCTTTAGATTTTAAAGACCAAAGAGAAGATGATGCCATCAATAATTTCATTAGTCAAACTGAATCTAGATCTCACATACAGTGTTTCATGATAGAAGCAGCATTTGATAGTGAGCTAGAAGAAGATCCTTTGAAAGATGCACATGACCAAACAATACCCGTGGCTGTTGTTGCCAACAGTAAAGTAGTGGAAATTGAATCAGGTAAGGCTCTAAATATCAATGCCAACCTCACACCGGACCAAGAAACAAAGCTCGTCCATCTGTTACGAAAATATCAAGGAGCATTTGTGTGGGATGACCCTGATATGAAAGGGATTGATCCTCAATTATGCACCCACCACATATATATAGAAAAAGATGCAAGACCTGTTCGTCAGCCGCAAAGAAGACTCAACCCCCATCTAAAAGAAGTTGTAAAAGACGAACTTCAGAAACTTTTAGATGTTAATTTTATCTATCCTATTTCCGATAGTAAATGGGTCTCTCCCCTGGTGGTGGTACCCAAGAAAAATGGAAAATGGAGGATTTGCGTGGATTACAGGGAATTAAATAAAGCCACACAGAAAGATCACTTCCCTCTCCCATTCATAGACCAAGTATTGGACACTTTAGTAGGAAATAAATTATTTTCTTTCCTGGACGGATTCAGTGGATATAACCAAATTCAAATCTCCCCTAAAGACTAAGATAAAACTACATTTACTTGTCCTTGGGGAATGTTTTCTTATCGAGTTTTACCCTTTGGCCTATGTAATGCTCCTGCTACATTCCAAAGGGCTGTCCTTAGCATCTTTGCAGATTTAATAAATGATGGACTTGAGGTGTACATGGATGACTTTACACCATATGGAGATGACTTTGATCCAACTTTAGATACTCTAGAAAAAGTCCTACAACGTTGCATCGCTACTAGGCTTTGTCTAAGCCACGAAAAATGTTACATGATGATGACAGAAGGGCTCATTCTAGGGCACTATGTTTCAGCAGCTGGCATCCAGGTAGACCCAGCCAAAATCCAAATACTTTTGCTTATCCCCACCCCCACTACTCAAACAGAGGTACGTAGTTTTCTTGGATTTTCTGGTTATTACAGACGATTTATAGAACATTACTCACATATTGCTGCACCTCTATATGCTCTAACTAGTAATGTTGATTTCTTGTGGACAAAAAAATGCGACCATACTTTTAAGGAATTAAAGAAGCTTGTATCAACAGCCCCAGTCCTTCGAGGACCAAACTGGAATTTACCATTCCAAATCTCATCTGATGCCTCGGATACAGCAATCGGTGCAGTCCTGGGGCAGGAAGAGGATAAAAAACCATATGCTATTTACTATATCAGCAAAAATTTATCCTCTGCCGAATTGAATTATACTTTCACTGAAAAAGAATTCATGGCTGTAATACATGATGTTAATAAGTTTAGACATTATATCACAAGCTATCCCGTTATGTTATATACAGATCATTCTGCTATCAAATATTTGGAAAATAAACCTATTACGAATGCTAGAATAACCAGATGGTTGATCTTATTGCAGGAGTTCAATATCACAATCAAGGATCGACTTGGAAAGGAGAACCCTGTAGCTGATTTTCTCTCACGAATACCAAAATCAATTGAAACAACAGCAGTGGAAGATCAATTTCCTGATGATCACTTGTTTGTTGTTGCTGTTCGAACACCCTGGTATGCTGATGTCGCCAATTACCTTGTAGTAGGTAAGCTACGAAAACACTTAACCCCTCAGGAACGTAAGCAGATTGTTCAGAAGAGAACTCGATTTTCGTGGATTGGGGGCTATTTGTTCCACACAGGGGCAGACATGCAAATTAGGAGATGTATTCGAGAAGATGAAATCTTCGACATTTTAAAATCCTGTCATGATGGACCATGCGGGGGACACTTTGCTGAAAAGAGAACAACACATAAAGTATTGCAGACAGGATACTATTGGCCTACAATTTTCAAAGATGCGAAAAAATTTGCCCAAGCCTGTGACAGCTGTCAGCGAGCAGGACGACCTGGCCAAGCCGACGAAATGCCTCTAAGACCACAATTATTCATTGAGCCATTTGAACGATGGGCTCTTGATTTCGTTGGACCCATTAATCCATCATCAAATCAGAGGACATACATTCTGGCGGCGACGGACTATGTTACTAAATGGGTCGAGGCCGAATCATTGCCTAAGGCTACAGAAGATTCTGTAATACAATTCTTGTTCCATTTTTTTGTACGTTATGGACTTTCGAGAGAACTAATTACAGATGGTGGACAACAATTTGTTGGAAATAAATTAGCTGCAACACTTAACAATTATCATGTCCAGCATAAAATTACTACCCCATACCACCCGCAGGCAAATGGGCAAGTAGAAAGTAGCAATAAGGTAATAGAATCAATCTTAACAAAAACTATTGCATCGCATAGGCGTGATTGGGCCGCCTGGTTACCTGAGGCACTGTGGGCTTATAGAACCACATGGAGAAGTACCACAGGCTATTCACCCTATCAACTAGTGTTTGGAAAACAAACTATCTTCCCTATAGAATTCGAAATCCAAACGCTACGAAATGCACAGGAAGTCGGCCTAGATCTGAGTGAGGCACAAATCAATCGATTATAACAGATTAATGAATTGGACGAAATCAGGCTCTCTGCATCACAAAATACAGCACTTATTCAATAGCAGCGAGCTAAATTGCATGATGCACTTATCAAGAACAAAGTCTTTCACGAAGGGGACTGGGCTCTGTTATATGACTCTCGGTTTCAAGACTTCCCGGGGAAACTTCAGACTCGATGGGTAGGACCATACGAAATCCAAAAAGTACATGATAATGGGACCCTTACTCTGATCACAATTGACGGTTCTGGATATGCATTCAAGGTAAATGGCCACTGAGTTCATCTCTATCGAAAGCCACTCACTCGGGAATCCTTCTGTCAGCAGCTGCATCAAGACACTGATATGGAAATTTTAGGAGAGGGAGCGAAATCTTCCTCACCTATGATTTAGTAAGGAATTCATTTTTTTCCACAACTTGTACATAACATCTTGTACATATGTTTTCTTGATTTTCTTTTTGCATTTTAAGTGTTTTTGCTGTTTATTTTCAAAAGGAACAGCACTTGTGTGTTTTTGCTGTTCCTTTTCAAAAGGAACAACACTTGTGTGTTTCTGTTGTTCCTTTTCAAAAAGAACAACACTTGTGTGTTTTTGCTGTTCCTTTTCAAAAGGAACATCACTCGTGAGTTTTGGCTGTTCCTTTTCAAAAGGAACAGCATGTGTGAGTTTTTGCTGCTCCTTTTTAAAAGGAACAACACTGGTGTGTTTCTGCTATTCCATTTCAAAAGGAATAGCACTTGTGTGTTTTTGTTGTTCCTTTTCAAAAGGAACAACACTTGTGGGTTTTTGTTGTTCCTTTTCAAAAGGAACAACACTTGTGTGTTTTTGTTGTTCATTTTCAAAAGGAACAGCACTCGTGAGTTTTTGTTGTTCCTGTTCAAAAGGAACAACACTTGTGGGTTTTTGCTGTTCCTTTTCGAAAGGAACAACACTTGTGTGTTTTTGCTGTTCCTTTTCAAAAGGAACAACACTCGTGAGTTTTTACTGTTCCTTTTCAAAAGGAACAACACTTGTGTGATTTTGATGTTCCTTTTCAAAAGGAACAACACTCGTGAGTTTTTGTTGTTCCTTTTCAAAAGGAACAACACTTGTGTGATTTTGTTGTTCCTTTTCAAAAGGAACAGCACTTGTGTGATTTTGTTGTTCCTTTTCAAAAGGAACAACACTTGTGTGATTTTGTTGTTCCTTTTCAAAAAAAACAACACTTGTGTGTTTTTGTTGTTCCTTTTCAAAAGGAACAACACTTGAGTGTGTCTACTGTTCCTTTTCAAAAGGAACAACATTTGAGTGTTTCTGCAGTTCCTTTTTCAGAAGGAACAACATTCACGATTTTTTGTTGTTCCTTTCAAAGAAACGACATCCCACGAATTTGTCTGCATGGATTCTTCTCTGAGGAACATCATCGGCATGTTTTTGCTCTTATTGAGGATGCTTTGCGCCCATGTTCTCCCCAGTCTTTTAGATACAACTATGGACTTATGCGATGAACATAAATCATGATATACCGAAGTCAGTAGATCATAAATCACCATCTCTATAAAGCCTAGTATTTATAAGAGGAAAAGAGGAGGGATACTAACTTTTCATCTTCTTTGTCATTGTCTTATTACCGGCGCTCCGGTTGGTGATCTTTATCATGACGATTTCCCTAAAAATATTTTTTTATTATTACTTAGGAGTAAGAGCAGAGGATTTATATCTATCTGTTGGGATGATAATACTTCTTCCACCATTCCCCACTCTTAAGGAGTGTAGAACCACCCTTATGTGTAAATAAATAAAAAAGGTGCTCTGCAAAAAGAAAAAGAGAATATGAAATTGTCAAATGCAGGATAGGGGGTCTCATCGAGAGCCAGCCTACCATGATCATAAGGATGGAAGCGAAGTGGCATTCCCATTACGGCCACCACACCAGGGATATGGTCTAAAGGTATACTAAATAAACAAACCTTGGAACAGGGGGTCTCATCACGAGCTGGCCTGTCCACGTTTCGCGCCTACCTTGTGAATGGCATTATGGCTATCTGGTTACCAAGCCAGCATAATGGCCTCCATTTTGATAAAGCACTCTTCAGTATACACACAAAGGATCATGGTTCCGGAGGGTGAAATAAACAACTCTGCCAAGGTTATGAACACATGTTGGTAGCAGAGCTCTGTTAATGGCATTGAAGTCATAATGGTTACACCAACAGGTATGATATCAATACTTTTCGTCTCTTATATCCTTTGAATAGATCATATTTCATGCCCCGATGTATATATTGCATGAATATTCATTACCACCAATCATGGCAACGGAACTGACAATGACCACTGGAGATTTCGTACGCTTGACAGACGTCCCATCCCCCGGCCTCTCATTATATCACGCAGGCTCTTATGTAAAACGCGATCTACCTTTTTGCCTCGATTTCGGTATTTCGTTGTTTTTCTAAAACATGGCATAATTTCATATGTTGTTTCTTTATGACTTGACTTCCGAATGGCTACTACTCCTCTATTTGACGGCTGGGGACAGCCTATCAGATCGCGGGGGGGAGGTAACCTCATTACTCCATGGATTACGTGTTTGCACACCATTCGGGCAAGATAATGTACGAAGGTATGGCATGGTTTAACGGTATGATAATTCTTTTACAGAAATTGCCGTCCACGATCCTTTTCTTGTTGCATGCTCGGTGTTCTTTTCCAAAATTTGGCGACGATCACCCTCTCTATGTCTCATACAGCACAGGAAACTGTTGTTCCATTAAGAATTCTGAGTGGAATCATCAGGGGAAAGACGGTCCAAAGTGAACCTCAGGAGTTGACAGTCTCCGCTGCTGCCCGCGAGATCCTGGAAAACGCAGGGTGGTTGAATTATTTCAGTCACCTACAAGAATCAAATGAAGCAGTGGCGTTGGAATTCCTGCAAAATTTGCAGGAAAACTACTCCGTAGTAAGAGAAAAATAGATAGCGTTCATGGATGATATCATCGCAGAAGTCTCGGGACTACCAGCTGTCGGACCCGTATGGACACTGAAGAAAGAAAGATTACAAAAGGTTATGGAGATTTTCCAGGATGAAGGCCAAAGCTTGACAGTCAAAGGGAAGGGAGTTCTGCTGACAACGTTAGGGGAACCCTAGACCGAGTTAGCAAAGATAGTGCAGAGCTACATCACTTGCGAAGGGAGGAAAGACGTGGTAAGACCTCGTCACCTGAAACTTTTAGCTGTTTTGAAAGGAAAATGTTCTGTAAATCTCCCTGCACTTTTAAATTCATTATTACATGATGCGGCCCGAAGCCTAAAAAAGGCACAGCACATAGAAGCAGTCGTTAGCCACCATCGACTGATTCGATTGATAGTGAGCCACAGCCTCACTCAACAACAAAGCACCTGGGAGGAACTTATTGCAATAGTCGAGGGGGGATTGGCTGCACCACCCCCAAAACTTAAACATTCCTCCAGCATGTCAGAATGATCAGAGAAACGCAGGGAATTGGCAGTAGAAAGACATGCTGCTCCAAAACGAAAACAATCCTCTAATACACCAGAACGACCAGAGGAACCCAGAGAATTGGTAGCAGAGAAACACGTTGCTGGTACACTCGAACAACTTGAGAGACCAAGGAAATCAGCCCAGCTGGCATGGATATGAGGAAGGCTGGAAAAGATCCAGGGAACTACTACCCAACCAATTGAGATTGCAGACGAACCTCCAGAACCAGAAGGAGGACCCTCCGAAGAAAATGCGGAGCAATCAGGGGCCGAGGTTGAGCAGCCTGGAGGAGGAATTAAGGAAGGAGACGAGCACTCTGGGACAAGAACAGCCACCGAGCAGTTCAATCAAGAAGTGGAAGTAGTACAGCCAGGGGGTAGCCCGTTGCAGGACCCTGTGGGTGAGGAGGAATTGGCAGCAGTCCTGGTCAATATGGGGGAATATGGCCATCCCTCCAGCATAGCAGACATCCCTGACAGACCCACGGAGGAAGACATACCTGAGAAAGCACATGCAGAAAAGGCAGGAAAAGAAAATCTGCCTGTTTATGATGACGAAATGGGAGACACCAATCAGGAACAATCTGTTCCCAAGACACCGGAAGAATTTCCAGACGGAGAAGGAGCAGATTTTAGGGCCAGTCATAAACCCTCTGCTGAGGCAATAGAAATTAAGAAATTAAGAAGGAAACATCAGAGGTTGCTGGGCACTATAGCCAAGCTCCGACAGTAAATTCGAATTCTGAAAGCCAACTTGAGGATACAAAGGACCGCAAGGAAAAGAAAGGGGGCCGCTGCAGTAAAATCCCGGAGGATAAGAAGACGACAGACCTATAACCGTTCTGTTGGTCGAAACCCCATTAGGAGACCTACTGCCGAAGAAAAGACTGTTGTTCCAAATGACATTGAAGAATAGATTGTTGTTCCAAATGACATTGAAGAACAGACTGTTGTTCCAAATATCGTTGAGGGACAGACTGCTGTTCCATCTGACCCTGAAGAACGGATGGACATTCAAATTGAGGAAGAGGAACAGCAAGAGGCTCCGATGACAGGGGGACCACAACAACCCTTTATTTGCATTAAGAAAGAAAAAGAAAGCAAGGAGACCCAAATAGAAGCACCACCCTCAGGGGTAATTCGGGTTCTAAACTCTAAGCAGCATAACAAAAAGGTCCAGGTAAAATTCCAGCCTCTACGGATTTATGGAAAAAGGATCCAAAAACAAGGACCTTGCACAAAATGATGAAGCAAGCTCAGCAAGAAGCTGAACAGCTGAGAGAACAAACAGTCCCCCGGGAGAAATACGAAGAGCTACAACAACAACTTCGGGATATTAGTCAGTCCGAGAGCCAAGCCTTCGAAGGATGGCAAAAGGAGCAAGAAAGGGTTGCTAAGGTAACTCGTCGATTAGATAGTGTAATTAAGCAGATGGACACTGTGTGTTCCTTGTATAATGACGTTTCGACTTGTAGGGCCCCTGCTAAAAATTATGCTTTATTTTTTCTTGAATGATATTTGCGATTGAAAATAAAAGCCGTTAGGGCAGGTGCCCCTATCCACATCAATATTGTTAATGATTTTATAAATTGTTGCAAGCATTATGGAATTAAGGTTCAAAGATTATTGTGCGAATTTTACTTGCACAACCTCGTGCTAGACCAGGAAACTGATTTAAATCCTGGCCCTTTTGTTGGCGATATACAATTCCAAGGCTTCATCTCATTTGGGGTTAATCAGCTGAAATGGCTCAGAGCTTATAACACCTTTTAGAGACAGGAGAATAGCCTAGACTTATGGGTATGAGCCAAACCTAGAGACCCAGTGACGCTATGGAGAGAGCATAGGAGCCTCATGAGGACCCCGGGTGTCATCGAGATATTAGGACCCATGCACGAAGACTTGATCCAACATAGTCTGGAATATTTTCTGACTATTAAAGACCTTGCCATCGATGCTGCAAAATTCTGATACTGGACCTCTAGCCCAAACATCCAGCTCAGGGAACCATTCAAATACGAGAATTTTGAGCTGGCTGCCAGCTGATTGAACCTTTATGGGGAACGTATTCTGCAAGCACGACCATCCTGGTTGGGGTATCGATTTCGTAGTCCAATTATTTGGCACCCTGGACCTGGATATCAAGCCTTGTATGAAATGCATGTAGATCAAATAAATCAGTTCTTTGATAATCTAGTTGCTCATCACGGTTGTCGGCCTCCTCACGAGATCCCCTCTCCGACCTATTCTCTCACCACCTTGCATGTTAACTATAATGTTTTCATGAGGGCATGAAACAGGGTAAGCAGGGGGGTGTGTGGAGCACTTGAAAGGTATGCTTTTGACAAACAATTTAGTGGATTTTTAGTAATATTTGTAACCTTTTCTACATTATGAATTCAAAAGAGATAAATGATTTTAATAAAATGTGCAAGAATTAACATGGGAAGCTCAATCACTAATAATTGTTGTTTTTCTATACAGGGAGAAGTGGAAACAAGGAGTTGCCATCCAAAAGCAAAAAACAGAGGAAGAATAACTGTTGTCCCTCCAGAAGGGAACTAGATGCGAACAAGGTCGAGTAAATCAGAGCTGAATAACCCAGGAAAGAAAGGAGGGATACCGAGTTGACGAACGTGAGAAAGAAAAGTAAAGGATTAACCGATTGGCTAATCCCTCAGGATCTTCGATCCTGAGGGATCACTATTTTAATTATATTTGTTATCTAGATATCTCCGTCGTTACTCTTATATAAAGGAATAACGTCGTTGAGCAAGGGGACTACTTCTTTTATAATTTTAAGTTTCAGAAAAAAAACTTTGATCATCGAGTCTCACTGAGACCTGGTTTATTATACATTTGTTGATGCATTAATATAAAAGACTTGGCGTTTATTTCATCTCTGCGTCTGGAGTAACCTAAGGCGGTGTACCATTGGTAGCTAAGGGCCCGACTCCGAAGGACACTTGCTTTTGTATCATTGTACTGTGATTTATGCGTGGTTTGCTTATCTTTATTACTCAGTAATTTGATACATTTTTCATATGCTATGCTATGCTCTGTTATGATCAATACATTAATGATTTTTCCATGTAATGACTTTGCACTGTATAATTGGATCTCTTCAGAGTTGAATTGCGTCTTTAACTAGCTATTTCTGTGACAGAGCGTCGGTATGAATGTTACTGTCATTGATCCATGTGAAATAAAAATTATTGGAACTTGAAAGTAATGTTACTCTGTTTAGAAACATAGTTATATTATCCTTCATTCTTATATTACTATATTAATGCAAGGCATGTATATATGGTTGATTATTTCTGTTCCATAATTCGTCAATGAGTGTTGTTCCATAAAGTATATTCTATCCAGTTTGCTTGAAGAGAAAATCAGAGTGTGAATCAGTTGGTTTTGACTCGCGAGATTTAGTTCTTTTGATTGCTTTTCCATTTACTGCCATTCCATTTACTGTTGTTCCATTTCCTTTTTGTTGTTCCATTTTAGCTTTTGTCGTTCTATTTACTTGCCTTTGTTGTTTTGGTGTGAGAGAAGGGCTAAGGCTGTAGTGAGCCTCAGCAGACGCTGCCTAGCTCCCAGACCTATGGTCCATGCTCTAATTTCCTTTCCATCAGTTTCTAGAGGGATGGGTTATCGCTTCCTTACCCTTGACTGATCAACTGTCTTGTGTGATTCTATCTTTTGGGATAATTTAGTTACAGTTTAGCATCTGTTTACTTTTGTATTTTTTGAACGCTATACTACTAAGCATTACTCGGACGAATAGCCTCGGATTGAGTTACTCTTTGTAATAACGAAACGTTCCCGGATTGATTTATTAATGTAGGATAATTAGAGGTGTGAGAGACCCTAGTTATAGCTCTACAGTAGGATAAGCAACCAAGAGGTAGGCCCTCTTGATTGATTCTAACCTAAGGAAATCTTCCATAGAATGTACCTGTTGTGGCTAGAACCATTATCAGGTTAGAGGAATTCATTCGTGTTCATACTTATAATTTTACTTCACCACAAATTGGTGACTCCACTCGACATCCCATATTTTTGTTTATTTTGGATTTCATGATTTTGTGAGAACTTTTCTAGTTTCACGTTTTCCCTTTGGTTCTGTTTCTTTTCTCCTGCTTACTGGCCTAAGTCTAAAATTCACGATAGCAGATCTGGTCCCTGTTTTGTATTTTTTATTTATTTTTCCTTAGTTACCTCAGCCAAAGTGCTTAATCCGCTAACAGTCCTGCCGACCAGCTTGAATTGCTAAGGAACAGTCACGCCGACCAAGCTCTGGTGATTTTTTTTAATTAGGCAATCATGCCAATGCTTGTAAGTGAAGATTAGGGCTTAACCCCAATATTGGCCAGTGTGTTATGCTCTTATGTTTTTGATCCCATAAGCCTTTTTGATTGTTTTCTCCATGATTAGAAAGCTACTTTTCATTTGGTTTTGCTTGCTTGTTGGCTTGTCATCTTTCTACTTGATTGATTTAGTCATTGCGTGGCCAACAAAACTAGGGCATCTAGTTGGTTGCCCATTCAATAGTTTGTGAACCCACTAAGTCATTTTGTAGGTGTGTTTACTCGCATTTGTTTTTGGTCCTTTTTATGACTTTGACCTCTCTTTGCACAAGTTTGAATTTTTTTTTTTTACTAGCTTGAATGTCTCTTTCCAGCATACATTACATTGTTGGCCTTGTGTTTGGTAAAGTCAGTGTTTAATTTATTTGAATCAACTTCTCTTTGCGTGTTTTCGTTTGCTTGAAGAGCTCATTGTTTTGAAAAAAAATTCATTGAAATATTGTATGTAAAAAGTTTGTTTCATTGTTTCATGAGAAAGTATGAAATTCTATATTGTTGCATCATTATTTTATGATAATTTGTGTATTGTTAAAGGCTAGAATTGCATCAACATTTAAAAAAGGAAAATATTTTTTCAGTTTGAAAGGATGAATAGATAAGTGCTTGTGAGGAAATTAGGAATTGGAATGCATTTTTCATAAGTTATTTTTTTGAAAAAGTAAGGTAGTGAATGATCATTTCATTTTTAGTTGCTTGATTGTTTTCATTTGATTGAGTAGTTTCTACCCTCTCTAGTGTAGGCATTTCATCGAATTGAAAGGGTCTTGTCTCATCTAGTTGCATTTTATGTTTTTTGAGTAGCATCGTTAAGACCTGAAAACTGAACTTAACTCAAGATCAACTTAAAATTAATTCAATTAGCCTAAGGCACATTTGACATTAACAATCATATCTATAAGGTCTAGGCTAAAGACGTGTTTTGACATCTTTAAACCTAGAAGTTGTTATTAGCTTCTGAATTAGACAGTGCTAGCACAGATTTTTCCCCCTGTAGCATTGAGTATATAACGGGAGGCCTCACTAGGCTGCAATCCTTTTATCCTTAGAACGCTGAGTTGGCTGCCTTGTGAACGTGATACACTGAACATAGCATTCGGGGGAAATTGCTTGCTCATACTTCTTGGTTCACCAGGAGGTATTCTGCAGTTCATGGTTTCCTAGTAATATTGTTTAGCTAGGTCATCCAGAGCAGTCATTTGAGAACTTTTCCTTTCGAGCTTGTTTCCATTCGAAAGTGATAGAGTCATCTTTGTTTCTTTCTCGACTCTTAAAAAATGGAAGAACATCAGTCTTTTATGCATATTAATAATTGATTTCCCACGATCCAAAACATCCTGTCTTTTTGACCAAATCGTGAGTTCCCTTAAAAGGAAATTTTAAAGCCTTGAAGTTATTTGTTCCGTCGATTAAGATAAGGTCATCATGGCTGAACCATCTGGTTCACCCAATTCCTCTTCCTCTCCTCTGTCTAAAAGATTGTCTAAGGAGTCATTTCCTAAGTTATTAGAGTCACTTGAGGACCAAAATGTTGAACTTACAATTGTTTTGAGTGTTCAACCATTTTTATCTCATCCTCCACCTACTTTTGATACATGGTCATCTACTGATCTTGGCCTGGAATCTCTAAACAATCCCATTCGAACTCCAGAGAACTCACTGACCACTAACGGTCAAATTGGATTGGTTATCTATCCTATGAACCCTTTGTTTGATGTTGTTGAAATATCACTGCAATGTCCTTACAGTCCATACGACTAGTTGGGTGTTCCTTTGGAACTATCCCCCAGTACATGTTTGACCATTCGTCGTCGTTTGTTTTCAAACATGGAACCTGAAGAAGATGCTCCAATCACATCTTCGGATGAGTTTGAATTTTCTACTCCACACACTACTGAGGAGGAATAATTTCAATTGCAGTTTCCTCCTGAGGGTTTCCCTTATTCGGAAGGTATTCCTGCCAGTTTTCCACCCAACCATGTGTCTTTGGGGCACTTAGTTATAGGAACACCTAATTCCTCATCACTCTACCATAATCCTGTATGGGCATCAGGCATCAAGTCTCCATCAGGTCTGTTCACCAAGAACATGACTTCCCAACTGGCTGTTACTTCAGTCGCGGTGCAACCCACCATTCCAAATACCCTTGTATCGTCGATCCCAGTTATGCGTCAGTCACAACTGGTAATTTCAAAGATTGTCCCTGTCAGTTCCTCTGTCCCATTAGTCAGTGTCCAGATTGTGCCACTGCCTGGGGGGCAGAACCTAAATGTCTCTATGGTGTCAGGTGCCATTAATGTGAGTGGCTCACAAGCTCACGTGCTTGGTATAAACCAACCCTCTTCTGGTATTATTTATAACCCTGTTGATCCTATTTGATTAAGCAATTCTAGTACCAACAGGTTCAGAATCTCGTTGGTCTATCTGGATTGAGAAATGTTCAATATCAGTATCCCTATGGGGCTCAGGTCCAATACCAAATTCCTTACATTCCATATGGTTCTGAAAGATTGGTTAATCAACCTTACACCCTCTAATCTAGGCAGTACATCCAACCTTGCTACGGCTGAATTTAGTTCAGTAATTTCCCGGGCACTATTCAAGCACCCTTGCAATAGAAAGGAAAACCTTTACAACAACTAGGGTAGCCTTTGTTACCGCAAGGGAAACATTTGTTGTAGCAAGGGCTCTCCATGCAATAGCAAGGGAAAATTATCCCATAGCAAGGTCACCTACAACAACCGCAAGGTCAATCCTTATAGCAGTTGTAGCAAGCTGTCCAACAATAGATGCAATATGCTCCACATACCTCTCAACGCATAGCCTCGTAGGGCCAACCTCTGCAAACCCAGGGACAAATTTTGCAACCGTAAGGTCAACCCTTGCAATAGTAAAACCAACTAAGGTAGCAACAACCCTCGTATACAACCAACAAGGTCAACCCTTGCAGGGGTAGGGTCAAGGTCAAGTCCTACAGCAACAAGCCCAGAATCCTCTTCTCCTAGGTCAACAGGTTCAAAATCCTGCTAGCCAAGGGCACCAAGTACCAAACCCCTACGTCCAAGGGCACTAGGTACCAAACCCCTACATCTAAGGGCAACAAGTGTATCAACCTTATGCCCAAGGACTGCAACTCTAGAACCCTCTTGTTCAGGGAAAACAAGTCCATCAGCCCTATGTTCAAGGATAACAAGTCCTATATCCATATGTCCAAGGTCAATAGGCTCAACAGCCTTTTAATCCATATCTTGCCTATCAGCAACCTATGCCTCAACAGTTTCAAGTTATTCAAGGTCAAAATCCTCCCTATGGTCAAGGTAATCCATAATGGGGGCAACCTTCGATGCCATATGGGAAAAATCTTCCATTGTGGGGCCCAAATCCTTACTAGCAAGGATGGGCTCCTCCCTATGGGCTCGCCTATCGACCTCCCATGCCTTTCAATACTCATTTACCTTTCTTAGCTACACTCAAGTTGCCAGATGTATTGCACCTTACGAATGATCCAATCCTTCATTCACCATACCAACCTCTAGTGTTGTCCAAGATACCAAATGATTTCCAAAGTTCGATGGAAAATCTAAAGAAGATCCTCAGGCCCATGTGATGACATATTACCTCTAGTGCTAGTCAAACTTGTACGTGGATGATACCATTCATCTTCATCTTTTCCAACGAACACTCACGGGTGCTGCAATGAAATGGTACATTGAGTTACCTAGAAGTACTTACCATGATTTTAATTTGTTAGCCGTGGCTTTCCTCATGCATTTTTAGTTGCAGGTTCACTATGAAACTAGCACCTATTTTCTCACATCGCTTAAGCAAGATACTGTGACACACATCTCTGATCACATCCATGAATGGAGACGTAGACTTCGCCTAATCAAATTCGAGATAACTGATCAATTGCTCAGTGAATGGTTTACCAAATAATTCGTAGCCCTAATTTCTCATGATATATCTATGGGTGGATGTGTCACTAAAGAGTAAGCTATCGCTCGTGCCCAGTACTTAGATATGGTTTACTCCCAATCTAGCACTTTATACGAGTTGTTACCCAATTCTCTGTGACCAACATCTGATCCTGTGGCATCAAAGTCACTAGTTGTTCCTCCAATTGATGAAGTTATTGGTTCAGTATCCCAAACCCCTACTAAAAATTCTTCCAAACAGAAGTTGGTCTTTTGGTCTTGAATGCTTCTCCTAACAATTCATCTCAAAATATTCCAGGCCCTGGTAAAACGTCAGAGGTCCACGCTGTCTAGTCTACCATAGCAGACAAATCCTCAAAAGGAAAAAGGAAAGGCAAATGTAAAGGTAAAGTCGATGCCCCAAAATAGGGTCCTCCTAATCTATCTACTGAGAATCTTCGCAATGGAAGCCAAAGTATCCCTGCCTCATCTGCGAGGAGGATCACTACACTAAGGATTTTCCTCGACGATTCGAAGTTATTCGCCTACTCAAAGGGACCCTTGTTGTCCTTAAAGAGCCATTTCTGTCTCAGCAAACCCAAATGGTAGAGCAAACCAAATCTGCTTCCTCCAGATCTCAAGTGTTCGTGATGAGAATACCCATTAATGTGGCTACCCATTCAAAAGATTATCAAACTCTAGCTCCGGAAGTTGGGAAAGAAAAATAAGCTGCACCTTCTTCTTCTACCCCGAGTTCTGGCCCTCTGTAAATCGAGTTCCCCAACCCTGATTCTGCTACACAGCCACCCTCTCAAGGTGTGCTGTAGAAATCCTCATATAATCCCAATGCCTGAGCTGCTCAACACTACAATATTGTGAGGATTTGGCTCAGGTGCCGTCAGCCATGTCAGCTCTTGAGGTACTCCAAAGCTGCCCACCGCAGTGGAAATATGTGATGTCAGCTATCAGGGGCATCAATCCCACCGATTCTAATTTGATATTTTTTGATCTGGAGAACCATGTTCCATGGCCCCCTCATCAGATTGCCTTTCTTATTCAGTTAATAATTAATGACAAAACCATCCACCGCACTATCATTGACGAAGGTGCTTCCACTTGCATCATGTCAACTGCATGTTGGAAGGCTATTAGTTCCCCTGTACTGAACCAGTCTCTCAACACTTTGTAAGCTTTCGATGGGCATGATTTGTGACCCTTCGGTGTCTTACCTAACCTTGCCATCACCCTAGAAGGCAAGACAGTGCAAGTCAAAGTAGAGATTGTTGATGCCAATCTCAATTATAATCTTCTACTCGACCAAATTTGGACTCATGCCATGCATTCTATGGCCTCCTCCTTGTTCCGCGTGATTCATTTTCCCCATCAAGGGAAGATTATCACCATCAATCAATTGTCTTTCTTTGCCTCTTCCTCCTTGAATGGTAATGTTTCGTACGTCAAGCCCTTTGGTGCTCCCTATGAGAGTGTGGGGGCAGGTCTCTTCAAAGATTCTACCTTAATGTGAACTTTTCTACTCCCACCTCCTCATGTTTCCTCTGTCAACATGATCTCAGTCAAATATGACCCCTAGGTCATACCTGCACCAGATCTTCTTGATACTTGGGGTGAGGTTATGCCACTTAGCCCCGTCGAAGTCAATTATGTGGAAATTGTTTCGGCGTCAAACTCTGCATCCTCTGATTATCATATGTCGAAGCCCTCTCGATATGCACTCTCAATCCCCCTGGCTTGGCACTTTGGAATCATCTGATCCCTTAGCTGAGACCTTCCTCGCTGATGAAGGTGTCATGGAAATCATGTCTCTCAAGGAACCACCATGCTTTGATACTCATCATCGCTCCTCGTTCCTGCCTCGTCCGGTGATCATGTTTACCATTTTTTAAGAGGCCTCTTCTCCATTTCCGCCACCGACTATTACTCATAAAGTATGGCTGGAAGGAAATCTAGGTAATATTAACCAAACAATGCTGATTGACATTTCTATCAAACCCGTTGTCATTGAACATGTTCATATTGGGGTATCTTATTCTCCAGATGAGATCAAGACATATACTTGTCTATTTCAGGAATTTCATGATGTGTTTGCATGGTCTTACGAAGAAATGTCTGGCATTGATCCTAGCATTGTGGTGCATGAAATACCAACGTATCAGTATGCGAAGCCCGTTGTTATAGACATTTTTGGGCACTGCACCCCAATGATAAATGTCCATAAAATAAGGGCTCCTAAGTCCCTAAAAGTCTTGCTTCACTGCCTAAAGGAACAAGTTCAGCTGATTACATCATCTCCCAGAATTTCTCCACTAAAAATTGCTCAGAAATGGTCAGAACTAGACCATACTGAATACCCAATGCAGAGGGTGTGATGCATATCACCTTCCCAGTCTAAAGGGAGCGATGCATACTGGATGGCCCCTCTGTAGGGTGTGATGGGAGAGAATGGACAAATGGCAGAGATAGTTTGCGAGGTGGAAGATCATGGAATCTTCCAGAAGCTTCCCCTCTGACACTTGCCTCTTTGTTTTTGGCCAGGGATGAGTAAGAGATCATCAGTCTCCAAGTGGAATCAAGAACTATCAGAGAGAAGACACTAATCAAAACCCTAGAAGATGAATCACCCCCTACAATCATCTATATATGGATCCCTCATCACAGAGATCCAAAGGTTGGAATCTTGTATCTTGTAGAGAAGTGTTGTTGGTTTTCTAGTGAAACTTCATAGTGTTGGGTGATCTAAGCTTTACTTGAGGTGAAGAAGGGATTTCTTGCTAGAGGATGATGCTGGATCAGAACAATTGGTTGTAATCCTCTTGATTTTCTTGAAATTAATAAAGCTATTCAAGTTTTCCTCTATATTATTGTATGTTTGATTGTATATGCATTCATATGGTTAATACTGTTGGAAATAATACTGAGAGGGGGGGGGGGTGAATCAGTATTGTCAGATCAGTAAAACCTTTCCAATTTCATACTCAGAAACATATACGCTACTTCAATTAAGTTAACCTGCGTGTACACGCTACTGTGTCTAATGCAACTTGCGTATATCCAGAGATCTTATAATTCAGTTAGCTTAATCTTCAGTAGATGCATCAGAACATTATTAACCATATCAACAGTTAATAGGTGCAGTATAACAGAACAAAACATCACACAAAAGCCACACACATGAACACCATGATATAAGGTGGAAACCCAATGTGGGTGAAAACCACCTGCTGCAATTCGTCT
>APFE030117057.1:365611-393438 GCA_000404065.3 Pinus taeda
CTTTCCAATTTCATACTCAGAAACATATACGCTACTTCAATTAAGTTAACCCGCGTGTACACACTACTGTGTCTAATGGAACTTGCGTATATCCAGAGATCTTATAATTCAGTTAGCTTAATCTTCAGTAGATGCATCAGAACATTATTAACCATATCAACAGTTAACAGGTGCAGTTTAACATAACAGAACATCACACAAAAGCCACACACATGAACACCATGATATAAGGTGGAAACCCAATGTGGGTGAAAACCACCTGCTGCAATTCGTCTCTTTCTTCTTTAATAAGAAACCTCTTTTACAATGTACTGGTGCAGTCCTTTACCAGTACGTAGGCTACAACCTGCAGAGGGCTACAACCCTCTTAGCTCTTGTACTAGCTGATCCATTTACTAGTACGTAGGTGCTGATCCTACAGAAGGCTACAACCTTCTTTCATTCAGGGACCACGTTTCATCAATTTTCAGACTGGATCCAAGAGTACAAAACAAACATTACTGCAATACAATCATCAACTTATACTTGCACCATAATTCATCAAACAAACCAATACTGAATCACTGAAACCCTGTCATCAAGAACACAGAACCCAAACTAGAGCCCAGAACTCTACAACGACCACCAGAATCAACAACAACCTGAAATATCAAATCTTATTATGCATACGCTACTTCATTGTACCAAAACCGCGTGTATACGCGCTTTCTCCAAAGGAAACCCACGTGCAGATCTAGAAATAATTACTTATGCCTTCGCTATCAGATCCGACCCTTTCCAAATGTCCCGAACAGATAACCAGCAAATACCAGATCTTCTCACTTCATCAGACACCCATTCCATCAATCTTTGCATAATGATCTTCTCCTTATATAGCCTTAGGCCTTGCTCAATACCATGGTCCAAAACCATAACAAACCAATACCATCAACTCAAAACTAGGGATCAACACGTCCGTCGAGACACCATGGTCCAAAACCATAGGCACAACTTCCAAGGAATAACGCCACGACCAAAGATAAGTTTTCCACATACACGCGCTTTTACTGAAGCCAACCTGCGTGTACACGCGACTTGGTATATAGCGAACCTGCGTGTATATATTTTCTCTTTCTATCCTGCTGTATTAAGATCTGTCCTCTAATTAAGTTTCCATCACCTATACCTGTCTATGAGTGATTTGCCATCAAGGACAACACTTGTATCATAATGCCAACAAATACATATCTGGTCCTGTGTTATTTATGAATATAGATCTTTGTTCTTCGATAGTAGTATGATGCGTTGATTCCACAGGTGCTCTTTGAAGCTGGACAGATGAAGAAGAAGTGGCAAAGATCTATCAGGAAGGAGAGGAATCAAGTAAGGAACCAAGTGCAAGACTAAGGTTGGTGTCCTTTGTTCCACTCGTATCTATTTTCATAAAAGAAAACGAAAGTAGTCCTTACTTGTTTGTTTCTAAGATAGCTACCAGTCTTAGTGGGAATAGCAGCTCCAAGTGGACACTATTCCTGGTAACAAAATTCATTTTGTTACCGGGAATAGTGTCCACTCAGAGCTGCTATTCCCACTAAGACTGGTAGCTATCTTAGAAACAAACAAGTAAAGACTACTTTCGTTTTCCTTTATGAAAATAGATAAGAGTGGAATAAAGGACACCAACCTTAGTCTTGCGCTTGGTTCCTTACTTGATTCCTCTCCTTCTTGATAGATCTTTGTCACTTCTTCTTCATATGCCCTGCTTCAAAGAGCACCCGTGGAATCAAAGCAGCATATTACTATTGAAGAATAGATATCTATATTCATAAATAACACATGACTAGATATGTATTAACCATACAAATGCATATACAATCAAACATACAGGAATATGGAGGAAAACTTGAATAAATTTATTAATATCAAGAAAAGCAAGAGGATTACAACCAATTTTTCTGACCCAGCATCATCCTCCAACAAGAAAGCCCTTCTTCACCTCAAGTAAAGCTTAGATCACCCGACACTATGAATTTTCACCAGAAAACCAACAGCACTTCTCTACATGATATAAGGTTCCAGCCTTTGGATCTCTGTGATGAGGGATCCATATATAGATGATTGTAGGGGGGTGATTCATCCTCTAGGGTTTTGATTAGTGTATTCTCTCTGATAGTTCTGATTCCACTTGGAGACTGATGATCTCTTACTCATCCCTAGTCGAAAACAGAGAGGCAAGTGTTAGAGGAGAAGCTCCTGGAAGATTCCATGATCTTCCACCTCACAAACTATCTTTGCCATTTGTCCATTCTCACCCATCGCACCCTATAGAGGGGCCATTCAATATGCATCACACCCTTTACACTGGAAAGATGATATGCATCGCACCCTCTGCACTAGGTATTCAGTATGGTCCAGTTTTGACCATTTCTAAGTAGTTTTTAGTGGAGAACTTCTGGGAGATGATGTCATCAACTGACCTTGTTCCTTTAGGCAGTGAAGCAACGCTTTTAGGGACTTAGGATCCCTTAGTTTATGGACATTTATTATTAGGGTGTAGTGCCCAAAAATGTCTATAACAGTTGCCCCCTAAAGCATGAGGTCGTTAATCTTTTGATGTCGGGTGAAATGCTTTACCATGAGGATCCGAAGTTTTTTCGAGCTGGGAGGCGACTTGTAATAAGATACAATACAATACATTATATTCATAATTTTTTCATGATCTAGCTAAGGTGAGCATTCCCATGCTCAACTTTATAAATTCATTTTCATGTACATAGGATAGACAATCGTCTATGTAGTAGACTGATGATTCGGAGTCATCATCCTTTGATTTGGATGATCATCTCTTCGACAATGATGTATATTTGATGTCTTTATATTTCTGAATATATCGCAGCCCATATGGATGAAACTAGATTTGGGGTCTTCAAAACTCGTTCAATCTTCACTCCGAGTACAAGTCGATCCATGCTAAAAATGTTCTAGAGTCGAACATGGAAAGACATCGCTTGATTACCAGCCAATGATGTAAGCTGTTAACAGGCGTGAGAGGAATCACCAATAATGACAATGACCTTCAAGGTACAATAGTACAATTCACGCAGTGTGAAAAATGTCTTGGCGTTGAACACCACACAAAATCTCTCGGTCAAAGGCCATTATTGTAAACATGTCACCGAAAGTGAGAAACATGCCATTGAGGCATGCAAGCTTAAAAGTACTGAAAGGGTTGTTCCTAGGTCGACTTCTTGGATAATGAGCTGATGTCAACAAGAAGTGACCCGTCGTAGGAGGGTCTTAATGAATCCCACATCTACGACATGGAACGAAGCAAATTATTTTGGAGGTGAAAACGATCTGATGATACAGGGTTCAGGGTGGTGGTCATGAAAGAATGGAGCATGAATGTATTGCAGCGGGTGAGACACAAGTGAATTCTCTGAATCACTTCTCTTGAACATATCGGTGACACTGACGATGGATTAGTAGTGTTAACCCCAAAGATGGATGGTGTGATGGACCAATAGTGATATGACCAGTGAACGGAACAACCCAACGCGACTCAGATGCGGAGAGAAAGTGTCATGTTCAAGAGCGACTTGCTACAAATAAAGTTTTTTCAAGTTTTCTTCCCAATTTTCTCCAGTCATCGCTGACTAGTAACTCTTTATTTTTGTCAAGCTTGAGGAGGATAACATATGCTTGTTCTATAATTTTCCCTTCGGGCGAACCTGTTGATATATTTTAACGAGCCTAGCGACAGTGAAACTCGTTCTTGTCTATTTAGACGAGTTTGTCGCTATTCAGTTTTAACGAGTTTTACGACAAAGATAACTCGGTCCTTTTCAATTTTAGAGAGTCTGAAAAGTGATAGAAAGGAGACTCCAAAGATTCTTTTTCATCATATAATCCCTTAAGTCCGAAAAAATCATAAAATAATGCGAAAGGGATGAATGCTCAGTAATTTTAACGAGCCCAACAAGACAAGCGCTCGATCTCTTTGTGTAATAATCCCTCAAGTCCAAAAAGATTAAAATCTAGAGGAGGGATAGCACTTCTAATGACTTTAACGAGTCGTACAGGCTATTCGCTCGGCAATATTTTCATATTTTATGGGTCAGTTGAAAAGATCTTAAAGGAGACTCGTTTTTCGAGGAATGAGTGATGATTACGGGTAGCAGTTGATTCCAGGTAAGGTTTGGAATTTTCCAATCATGGCAGTGTCAGAAGGATGGCTAATAGAATCACTCTTCACAGATGTTCCTCGAAAGGGTAAACAATCAAATGGAGGTGAATGATCGGCTAAAAAACAGAGTGGAGGTGATGATGAGAACACGACCAAGGCTCAAAAGCTGATGATAATGCATTCACAATGGTTATTTATCGTAAAATTGGTTCATTTTTTAATGAGCTTAAACTCTGGGGGAAACATTTGCTCATTGCTTATGTTTATTTTTTAACGAGCTTGAATTCCACGTTAAAACTGCTCGTGTCAGTCATATAATAAGGATATCTCATCTAAGATGCCTTTTTTTATGGAGCTTGCACCTTTTAAAGCTTTGCCCCGGATCCTTTCTTTATGCAAGCTAGGAAACGACCAACCTTATGAGTTTAAAGGGTTAGAGGACCTACAAATTTAAAAAATAAATGGTCGCTCTTTGCTTGCAAAAGGGTTTGCATTCTGCTAGGTATAGCGAAAAATACCCAAGCTACCATATGAAAGCTCTCCATCCGCGTCGCAAACAAAATGCTTCCTTGGCGATGTCTACCGTAATAGACAAAGGTGAGTGGCGTAGTCGCCTTCACTCACATAACTTTGACGAGGGAATATTATTCCAGTCTAATCCCATTTTCCTAAACGGATGGGTGTGTTAGACTAGTCATATATCCTCCGCAAAAACCTACTCTATACCCAAGGTTTTCCTGTCGAAACAGACCAGGGGGCATGCCCCTTGGGTTTCCATCATATCCTCCTGAATCACTTGCACTCACCAGGTGGAGGGACTGGAGATCGATGAGACATTCCTTGCGTGAAAATACCATTTAGGGATGTCATTTGACTATTTTCTATGTCTCAACCGGGGAATGGCAGTTGGTCTATGAGCTTGACCATTCTGCCTTCATGTGGAAAACACATTACTCTAAAGAGTGAGGAGATGATGCCTCCCATGCAATAAATATAGTCACGTCCAAGGAGTAGATTATAATCTAGGGGTCCTTGGACTACCATCATGTTCATGTGAATGATTTTCCTTCCCAAATTAATGGGCACATTGGGAAGGATCCCTAATGATCGACTGGTTCCTTTGTCAAAGCCTATCAGATTTCTCATTTCAGGCAAAAGTGATGGCGAACCAAGCACTTTCCAAGCAGTTGAGGAAATGATACTCACAGAAGCCCCTTCATCTATGATGGTACCAGCCATGACCATTTTGTAAGCTTGTACAATGATTCAGACTGGTACATTAGCTGGTAAACAGGGTCTGCCTAGTAGATTCCAGTCGAAGGAAACAACTAGGTTGCTTGGAGATGGGACCAAATAGATAGTCAGATATGACTCTGATGAACTTCCTTCCTGTGGTAAAGGAATTGGTAGACTGCCACCAAGTTCATCGGAGTCTGTGTTTATGAAAAGAATTTGAACGTTGTCGTTCTCTTTCTCTTCAGTGACGGTATCATTTGAAGATGAACCTTATGAAGGCAAGACCGGGTCAACTGCCGCCTCAACCTTTTGAATTTCGTCTGGTATGGATTAAGAGGGCTCATTTTCAATGATAGACATTTCGGCCGACCACAACGGTGAGCCAGCCTGATTTTCAACCAGTGGTGGACTCAGCAAGAGTTTCTTATATCCAGGAAGGAGCCATAGCAGTGAAGCAAGACGATCATCCAAAACTCTTTTAGCTTCGTCTAGGAAGGGACAGCAGTGGATGGCGTGATCGCCTACACACAATTTACAAGGAAATTTGTGATTCCTTTTCTACCTGGATACTTCGCTTTCACTGGTTGATGGTGTGCTTTCAACATGATCATCAGAGGTTGACGACACCGGATTGTGCAAACGAGGAGACCAGTGGGATGCAAGGACAATCTCAATGATAGTGGTCTCCTTTGCAAATGACACATGGAGATTTAGGTTTAGAAGGTGTGGTGTGAGGATTTTCACTAGATGATGCATGGTTTCCCCCTTTCGCTTTTGGTTCTTTCTTCTTCTTTTCTTTTTTCTCTTTCCGCTTCTTCTTCTTCTTAATTACTTGATCTTTAGCTTTAGCAGCTTTATCAAGCGAAGAGGTAGGAGGAGAGAGAAAAATAGACAAAGTAGAAGGTTGGGGGGCAACTCTAGTATCATCTAGTTGCTGACTTGACTGTTTAGGAATGACGGTATTCTGAATGACAGAGATAGAGAAGAGCCATATGGGCAAACCAATCATCAACCCTAGAAGTGACAATGTGGCCATATGGGGTGTACCAACATCTCCCCAAGAGGAGAAAGGACTAGGATTTCCTCCAAGGGGAAATCCTTGGTTGGTAGACTCCATTTTTCTCAACCTAAAGACCAACGAGGGAACTTTTGATGTTATTCCGATTAAAATAAACTTTAGATGCTTTGACACAACTTGTTTTTTCAATTTTTAAGAGTCGACAAAAAACAAAAGATGACTCTAGTCGCCTTCGATTTTTAATGAGCCTGAAGTGACAAGTGCTCAAATGGACCTTTTCTTTTAAGAAGTCTAAAAAGGAATGAAAGAGCCTTCTCTAGAAATCTAGGCAGAGGGGATTACCAAACCAATCACAAAACTGCAGAATACTTTTTATGGTACGATAGTCAATCTTCCCAAATAATGTGTTCAGTGCATTGCGATCGATAGGGCGACAGACATGGCTTCCTAAGGATAATGGCTGCAGCCTATTTTGGTCTCCCAATATATACTTGACGGCACGTGGGAGCACAAGTCCGTACTGGAACTTGTCATCTAAGAGTGGAAGAATCACCCAACCAACAATGAAAACAATAGTTACCAGGTTTTACGACGCCGAAATATGTCTCTAGCCTAGACTTCTAAATGTTGTGCGTTAGGTTCCAAAGCGTTTTTAGATTCATTAAATTTATTTTATAGTTGATCTTGTTTAAATATTTGCCTTTCATATTCACCGCGTGATGTGTATACAATTCCTAAAATGCAGTCTAAGATGATAAACAATTGTTTAATCTTCTTTTGGCCATGAAAATCCTAGCTACTAAGGGAATAAAGTTGAGATTATTTCAACACGGAGCACAGAGCACACACTAAATGCATTGTCCTAAATCAAACCAAGTAGTCTAAATGCAATTGCGCATGCATGTATTTGTTTTCAGCCTTCTTAATGTATAAATGACGATAAGAAAGCTAAGTGCAAATCTGAATTATTTTCAAAGTGACAATACTTAACAAATTTCTTTTCAAAATGAAGTGAAGATAAGGGTGACACTTTGCGATTTCAAAATGAAAACTGTTTTTTGAAACTTTAAAAACTACTAATTCAAATCATATACAAGAATAATAGTAAAATTGACTATCAAGAACAATGGGATTCTCTTATATAACTGAAAACGACACTTATGACACTTTCAGATTAAGACACGACAGTTCGACTACGCTACTTCTTTGCAAAAGAGAACTAAAAATGGCACACAATACATAAAAAACACTTACAGGTCTTTGAATAATAGAGGTGGAATGATGGAAGAGAAGGGGGTTTTCACAGAGATATACTGACCACAAACAGCAAAACTCCTGAATGGAACTGAAAATAGTGAAGAAAAAACCAAAATCTAAAGGTAAAGTTAACCTTCCCTGACCATCGCACCTGTTACATAGGGAATCTAGTATGCAGCGCACCTACTGCACACGATAAGAGCGATGCATACAAACTGCCTTGAAGGGAGGGTGCGATGGTACCAGTGTGAGACTTTTAACCAGTTCTTGCTCACAATTTGCAATTCAATTCAAGGATTTAGGCTGAGTAAGTGATGTTCAGTAAATGTAAATCACAGGGGTTGATCTAAGGAGGTTACTAGAGCCACCACTTAGGGCAATTAAAACGTTTGCAGATCGATTGTTCAATTTATAAACAAAACCCGGAGATAGACTAAAGTAGCATTGATCTACTTTGCATTTGTATAACAAATGTAGTTTGAAGGCTAGCTGGCTTGACTTCACGCTCCGTCTATAAGTTTATAAAACAAAAAAAGATAGACTAATAAACAATCCATTCGCTCCCTAGTGGAGTCGCCATTTTGTTAATGGGAATAGTGTCCACTTGGAGCTTCTATTCCCACTAATATTGGAAGCTATCTTAGAAACAAACAAGTAAAGACTACTTTAATTTTCCTTTATGAAAATAGATAAGAGTGGAACAAAGGACACCAACCTTAGTCTTACGCTCGGTTCCTTACTTGATTCCTCTCCTTCCTGATAGATCTTTGCTGCTTCTTCTTCTTCTACCCAGATTCAAAGAGCACCTATGGATTCAAAGAAACATACTACTATCGAAGAACAAAGATCTATATTCATAAATAACACAGGACCAGATATGTATTAACCATACAAATGCATATACAATCAAACATACAGGAATATGGAGGAAAACTTGAATAGATTTATTAATATCAAGAAAATAAAGAGGATTACAACCAATTGTTCTAACCCAGCATCATCCTCCAACAAGAAAGCCCTTCTTCACCTCAAGTAAAGCTTAGATCACCCAACACTATGAAGTTTCACCAGAAAACCAACAATACTTCTCTACAAGATAGAAGATTCTAGCCTTTGGATATCTGTGATGAGGGATCCATATATAGATGATTGTAGGGTGGTGAGTCATCTTCTGAGGTTTTGATTAGTGTCTTCTCTCTGATAGTTCTTGATTCCACTTGGAGACTGATGATCTCTTACTCATCCCTTTTCAAAAACAGAGAGGCAAGTGTTAGAGGGGAAGCTTCTGGAAGATTCCATGATCTTCCACCTCGCAAACTGTCTCTGCCATTTGTGCATTCTCGCCCATTGCACCCTACAGAGGGTCCATTTAGTATGCATCACACCCTTTACACTGGGAAGGTGTTATGCATTGCACCCTCTGCACTAGGTATTCAATATGGTCCAGTTTTGACAATTTCTGAGCAGTTTTTAGTGGAGAACTTTTGGGAGATGATGTAATCAGCTGATCTTGTTCCTTTAGGCAGTGAAGCAACACCTTTAGGGACTTAGGAGCCCTTATTTTATGGACATTTATCATTGGGGTGTAGTGCCAAAAAATGTCTATAACAGTTTCCCCCTAAAGCATGAGGTCGTTAATCTTTTGATGTCAAGTGAAATGCTTTACCATGAGGATCTGAAGTTTTTTCGAGTTGGGAGGTGACCTGTAATAAGATACAATACAATACATTATCTTCATAATGTTTTTCATGATCTAGCTGAGGAAGGAATTCCCATGCTCAGCTTTATAAATTCATTTTCATGTACATAGGATAGACAATCATCTGTGTGGTAGACTGATGATTTGGAGTCATCATCCTTTGATTTGGATGATCATCTGTTCGGCAATGATGTACATTTGATGTCTTTATATTCCTGAATATATCGCAACCTGGATGGATGAAACTAGATCTGGGGTCTTCAAAACTCTTTCAATATTTACTCAGAGTACAAGTCGATCCATATGAAAAATGTTCTAGAGTCGAACATGGAAATACATCGCCTAATTACCAGCCAATGATGTAAGCTGTTATCAGGTGCGAGAGGAATCACCAATAATGACAATGGCCCACAAGGTACTACAGTACAATTCGCACGGTGTGAAAAAGGGCTTGGTGTTGAACACCATGCAAAATCTCTCGGTCAAAGGCCATTAACGTAAACATGTCACTGTAAGTGAGAAACTTGCCATTGAGGCATGCAAGCTTCAAAGTACTGAAAGGATTGTTCCTAGGTCGACTTCTTGGATAATGAGTTGAGGTCGACAAGAAGTGACCCATCGTAGAAGGGCCTTAATGAATCCCACATATATGACACGGAAAGAAGCAAATGATTTTGCAGGTGAAAGCGATCTGATGATACAGGGTTCAGGGTGGCGGCCATGAAAGAATGGAGTGTGAATGTATTGCAGCGGGTGAGACACAGGCGAATTCTCTTAATGACTTCTCTTGAACATATCGGTGACACTAATGATGGATTTGTAGAGTTAACTGCAAATATGGATGGTGTGATGGACCAATGGTGATATGACCAGTGAACGGAACAACCCAACCCAACTTGGATGCAGAGAGAAATTGTCATGTTCAAGAGCGACTTGCTACTAATAATGTTTTTTCAAGTTTTATTCCCAATTTTCCCCAGTCATTGCTGACCAGTACCTCTTTATCTTTGTCAAGCTTGAGGAGGATAGCATGTGCTTGTTCTATAATTCGCCCTTCGGGTGAACCTGTCGCTATATTTTAACGAGCCTAGCGACAGTGAGACTCGTTCTCATCTATTTGGACGAGTTTGTCACTATTCGGTTTTAACGAGTTTGACGACAAAGATAACTTAGTCCTTTAAAATTGTAGAGAGTCTGAAAAGGGACGGAAAGGAGACTCCAAAGATTCTTTTTCGTCATATAATCCCTTAAGTGTGAAAGAAGCGTAAAATAATATGAAATGGATGAATGCTCAATAATTTAACGAGCCGAACAAGACAAGCGCTCGATATTTTGTGTAATAATCCCTCAAGTCCAAAAAGATTAAAATCTAGAGGAGGGATAGCACTTTCGATGACTTTAACGAGCCGGAGAGGCTAATCGCTCAACAATATTTTCATATTTTACGGGTCAGTTGAAAAGAGCTTAAAGGAGACTTGTTTTTAGAGGAACGATTGATGATTATGGGTAGCAACTGATTCCAGGTAAGGTTTGGAATTTTCCAATCATGGCAGTGGCACAAGGATGGCTAATAGAATCACTCTTCGCAGATGTTCCTCGAAAGGGTAAAAAATCAAATGGAGGTGAACGATCGGCTAAAAAACAGAGTGGAGGTGATGATGAGAACACGACCAAGGCTCAAAAGCTAATGATAATGCATTCACAATGGTTATTTACAGGAAAATTGGTTCATTTTTTATTGAGCGGGAAACATTTGCTCATTTCTTATGTTTATTTTTTAACGAGCTTGAATTCCGCGTTAAAATTGCTTGTGTCAGTCATATGATAAGGATATCTCATCTAAGATGCCATTTTTTATGGAGCTTGCACCTTTTAAAGCTTTGCCCCAGATCATTTCTTTATGCAAGCTAGGAAATGACCAACCTTACGAGTTTAAAGGGTTAGAGGACCTACAAATTTAAAAAATAAATGATCGCTCTTCACTTGCATGCAAAAATGTTTGCATGCCCCCAGGTATAGCAAAAATTTCCCAAGCTTCCATATGAAAGCTCTCCATCCACGTCGCAGACAAAATGCTTCCTTGCCGATGTCTACCATAATAGACAAAGGTGAGTGGCATAGTCGCTTTCACTCACATAACTTTGATGAGGCAATCTTATTCCGGTCTAATCCCATTCTCCTGAATGGACGGGTGTGTCAGACTAGTCATATATCCTCCGCGAAAACCTACTCTATACCCAAAGTTTTCCTGTCGAAACAGACCAGGGTGCATGCCCCCTGGGTATCCGTCATATCCTCCTGAATCACTCGCGCTCATCAGGTGGACAGACTGGAGATCGATGAGACATTCCTTGCATGAAAAGACCATTTAGGGATGGTATTTGACTATTTTCTATGTGTGATACAGGGAATGATATTTGGTCTACGAGCTTGACCATTCTGCCTTCATGCTGAAAACACATTACTCTAAAGAGTGAGGAGATGACGACTCCAATGCAATAAATATAGTCACGTCCAAGGAGTAGATTATTATCCAGGGGTCCTTGGACTACCATCACGTTCATGTGAACGGTTTTCCTTCCCAAATTAATGGGCACATTGGGAAGGATCCCTAACGGTCGACTAGTTCCTTTGCCAAAGCCTGTCAAATTTCTCATTTCAGACAAAAGCAATGGCGAGCCAAGCGCTTTCCAAGTAGTTGAGGAAATGATACTCATAGAAGCCCCTTCATCTATGATGGTACAAACCATGACCATTCTCTAAGCTTGTACAATGATTCAGAATGGTACACTAGCTGGTAAACAGGGTCTGCCTAGTAGATTCCAGTCGAAGGAAACGAATAGGTTGCTTGGAGGTGGGACCGAATAGACAGTCGGATATGACTCTGATGAACTTTATTCTTGCGGTCAAGGAATGGGTAGACTTCCCCCAAGTTCATCAGAGTCTATGTTTATGAAAAGAATTTGAACGGTGTCATTCTCCTTCTCTTCAATGACGGTATCATTCGAGGATGAACATTCTCTAGGCAAGACTGGGCCAACTACTGCCTCGACCTTTTAACTTTCGTCTAGTATGGATTCAGAGGGTTCATTTTCAATGATAGACGTTTCAGCCGACCACAACGGAGGGCTAGCCTGATTTTCAACCAGTGGTGGACTCGGCAAGAGTTTCTTATATCTAGGAGGGAGCCGTAGCGGTGAAGCAGGACGGTCATCCAAAACTCTTTTAGCTTCGTCTAGGAAGGGACAACGGTGGATGTCGTGATCGCCTTCACACAATTTACAAGGAAATTTGTGATTCCTTTTCTATCCGGATACTTCGCTTTCACTGGTTGATGGTGTGCTTTCAACATGATCATCAGAGGTTGACGACACCGGATTGTGCAAACGAGTAGACCAGTCCCTTAAGATCCGAGGGATGCAAGGACAATCTCGATGATAGTGGTCTCCTTTGCAAATGACACATGGAGATTTAGGTTTAGACAGTGCGGTGTGAGGATTTTTGCTAGACGATGCATGGTTGCCCCCTTTCACTTTTGGTTCTTTCTTCTTCTTTTCTTTTTTCTCTTTCTGCTTCTTCTTCTTCTCAATTACTTGCTCTTTAGCTTTACCAGCTTTATCAAGCGAAGAGGAAGGAGGAGAGGGAGAAACAAATGAAGTAGAAGGTTGGGGGGCAACTCTAGTATCATCTAGTTGTTGACTTGACTGTTTAGGAATTACGGTATTTTGAATGACAGAGATAGAGAAGAGCCATACAGGCAAACCAATCGTCAACCATGGAAGTGACAATGTGGCCATATGGGGTGCACCAACATCTCCCCAAGAGGAGAAGGGACTAGGATTTCCTCCAAGGGAAAATCCTTGGTTGGTTAGACTCCATTTTTCTCAACCTAAAGACCAACGAGGGAACTTGTGATGTTATTCCGATTAAAATAAATTTTAGACGCTTTGACACAACTTGTTTTTTCAATTTTTAAGAGTCGAGAAAAAACAAAAGATGACTCTAGTTTCCTTCCATTTTTAATGAGCCTGAAGTGACAAGTGCTCAGATGGACCTTTTCTTTTAAGGAGTCTGAAAAGCAACTAAAGAGACTTCTCTGTAAATCTAGGCAGAGGGGATTACCAAACCAATCGCAAAACTGCAGAATACTTTTTACGGTACGGCAGTCAATCTTCCCGAATGTTGTGTTCAATGCATTGCGATCGATAGGGCAGCAGACATGGCTTACTAAGGATAAAGGATGCAGCCTATTATGGTCTCCCAATATATACTCGACGGTACGTGGGAGGACAAGTCCGTACTAGAACTTGTCATCTCAGAGTGGAGGAATCACCCAACCAACAATGAAAAAAACAGTTACCAGGTTTTACGACGCCGAAATACGTCTCTAGCCTAGACTTCTAGATGTTGTGTGTTAGGTTCCAAAGCATTTTTAGATTCATTAATTTATTTTATAGTTGATCTTGTTTAAAAATTTTCCTTTCAGGTTCACCGCGTGATGTGTATACAATTCCTCAAATGCAGTCTAAGATGATAAACAACTGTTTAATCTTCTTTTGGCCATGAAAATCTTAGCTACTAAGGAAAGAAAGTTGAGAGTCTTTCAACAAAGAGCACAGAGAACACACTAAATGAACTATCCTAAATCAAACCAAGCAGTATAAATGAAAATGCACATACATGTATTTGTTTTCAGCATTCTTAATGTATAAATGATGATAAGAAAGCTAAGTGAAAATCTGAATTATTTTCAAAGCGGCAATACTTAACAAATTTCTTTTCAAAATGAAGTGAAGATAAGGGTGACACTTTGCGATTTCGAAATGAAAACTTTTTTTTGACACTTTAAAAACTACTAATTCAAATCATATACAAGAGTAACAGTAAAATTGACTATCAAGAACAATGGGATTCTCTTCTATAACTGAAAACGACACTTACGACACTTTCAGATTAAGAAACGAAAGTTTGACTACGCTACTTCTTTGCAAAAGAGAACTGAAAATGGCACACAATACATAAAAAACACTTACAGGTCTTTGCACAATAGAGGCGGAATGATGGAAGAGAAGGGGGTTTTCACAGAGATATATTGACCATAGACAACAAAACTCCTGAATAGAACTGAAAATAGTGAAGAAAAAACCAAAGTCTAAAGGTAAAGTTAACCTTTCCTGACCATCACACCTGTCACACAGGGAATCCAGTATGTAGCGCACCTATTGCACAAGGGAAGTGCGATGCATACAGACTGCCTTGAAGGGAGGGTGCGATGGTACCAGTGCGGGAATTTTAACCAGTTCTTGCTCACAATTTGCAATTCAATTAAGGGATTTAGGCCGAGTAGGTGATGTTCAGTAAATGTAAATCACAGGGGTTGATCTAAGGAGGTTACTAGAGCCACCACTTAGGGAAATTAGAATGTTTGCAGATCGATTGTTCAATTTATAAACAAAACCTGGAGATAGACTGAAGTAGCATTGATCTACTTTGCATTTGTATAACAAATGCAGTTCGAAGGCTAGCTGGCTTGACTTTAGGCTCTATCTGTAAGTTTATAAAACAAACAAAGATAGACTAATAAATAATCTATTAGCTCCCCATTGGAGTCGCCATTTTGTTTCCCGGAATAGTGTCCACTCGGCGCTACTATTCCCACTAATATTGGTAGCTATCTTAGAAACAAACAAGTAAAGACTACTTTCGTTTTCCTTTATGAAAATAGATAAGAGTGGAACAAAGGACACCAACCTTAGTCTTGCGCTTGGTTCCTTACTTGATTCCTCTCCTTCTTTATAGATCTTTGTCGCTTCTTCTTCATATGCCCAGCTTCAAAGAGCACCCGTGGAATCAAAGCAGCATATTACTATTGAAGAATAGATATCTATATTCATAAATAACACAGGACTAGATATGTATTAACCATACAAATGCATATACAATCAAACATACAATAATATGGAGGAAAACTTGAATAGCTTTATTAATATCAAGAAAAGCAAGAGGATTACAACCAATTTTTCTAACCCAGCATCATCCTCCAGCGAGAAATCCCTTCTTCACCTCAAGTAAAGCTTATATCAACCAACACTATGAAGTTTCACCAGAAAACCAATAGCACTTCTCTACAAGATACAAGATTCAAACCTCTGGATCTCTATGATGAGGGATCCATATATAGATGATTGTAGGGGGTGATTCATCTTCTAGGGTTTTGATTAGTGTCTTCTCTCTGATAGTTCTTGATTCCACTTGGAGACTAGTGATCTCTTACTCATCCGTGGTCGAAAACAGAGAGGAAAGTGTCAGAGGGGAAGCTTCTGGAAGATTCCATGATCTTACACCTCGCGAACTATCTCTACATTTGTCCATTCTTGCCCATCGTACCCTACAGAGGGGCCATTCAGTATGCATCGCACCCTTTACACTGGGAAGGTGATGTGCATCACACCCTCTACACTGGGTATTCGGTATGGTCCAGTTTTGACCATTTCTGAGCAGTTTTTAGTGGAGAACTTCTGGCAGATGATGTAATCAATTGAACTTGTTCCTTTAGGTAGTGAAGAAACACTTTTAGGGACTTAGGATCCCTTAGTTTATGGACATTTATCATTGGGGTGCAGTTCCCAAAAATGTCTATAACACTCGTTCGCTAACAACTGCACCAGCTACACCCTAGGAAGGTTACTGCTATTAAGGGTGAAGTTGAAAAGCTTCTCAAGGCTGGGTTAATCTATCCCATCCCCCTTATAAACTTGGTGCCTAATATTGTCTCGGTGACTAAAAAACAAGGCACAATTTTCATATGCGTGGATTATCGAGATCTTAATCGTGCCTGTCCTAAAGACAACTATCCTACTCCCTTCATTGATCAAATCATTGATGAATGTGCCGGGACCAAGGTCTTTTCCTTTATGGATGGTTTTTCTAGTTATAAATAGATTAATATCACACCAGCTGACCAAGAAAAGACAACCTTTATCTGTCCATGGGGTATGTTTGCATACAAGAAGCTCCCTTTCGGCCTAAAAAATGTTGGAGCCACATTTCAACAGGAAATGTCCTACGCGTTTCATGATATTTGCAACTTGTCTAGCCTTACTTGGATGACCTTCCTGCCCATTCTCGTAAGCGCCATGACCACCCAGACCATCTCCAACAAATTTTTCTATGTTGCAAACACTATAACATTTGGTTAAATCCACACAAATGTGTTTCTGTGAGGAATTAGGACGACTCCTTGGCTTCATTGTTTCCAAGGATAGTATTTACCTATATCTGCTAAAAGTCAAGGCCATTGTAAATTCCCCCTCCCCCCCCCCCCCCCCATCCTCATTGCACCAACTCCAAAGCCTGCAAGGAAAGGCCAACTTTCTCCATTTTTTTATACCAAAATATGTTGGGTTAGCCATAGGATTTATTGTTATACAACAAAATGAGCTCCTCATCAACTCATAGGGGAAAGCCATGATGGCTAAAGAAATAACCAAATGCGTAGGCCTTGTTTCCATAGTAACACTGCCTATACACTGACAACATGCTTTATAAAGCTTCTCTGTAAGACTTAGGGAGCATTAGTTACCCCACTAACTCTACTTGTTAGTTCGGGAACAACATTAGTGGACCCTAATGAGGATCTAAAGGTTAAAGTAGTGAATTGAAACAGAAATATCTCTATATTCCCTCCTAAATATACTCAGAAAAGCAAGGAAACTTCAAATATCATCAAAATGACCTCCTCATCAGCTCATAGGGGAAAGACATGATGGCTGAAGCAATAACCAAATTCACAAGCCTTTCTTCCACACTAATGTTGCCTATACATTAACAAAATGCTTTATAAAGCTTCTCTCTAAGCCTAAGGGAGCCTTAGTGACCCCACTAAATCTATTTGTTAGTTCGGAGATAATGTTAGTGGACCCTAATGAGGATCTAAAGGTCAAAGGATAAAATTGATTTAGAAATATTTCTATATTCCCTCCTAACTCTACTCAGAAAAGCAAGGAAACATCAAAGTTTGACCTATTTCTGCAATTTCTAATCCTAGTGAAGGAGGAAAATGGGAAAGAGATCAAAAGCATAGCAACATCATTTATTTTACCTAAAGAAACTAATAGAGAAACTTGGAAACCCTAATCTCAAATGCTACATGAGCAGAGCTAGGGCTATGGTGATAGGGGTCAGATCATTTGAAAGGATAGCTTACTTGATTGTCGAACATAGTCTCAAATATAAGCATAAGAAGTTGGTAAGAAGGGAGAGAGAGAGAGGAGCTGAGGAGGTAATGGAAGGCTGATGCAACAGATGGTTGTAATCACTCTTCCAACATTAATATAGAATTGCATTTGTACTGTCTACTTCGTGATGTTTGTACTATCATTCATTTATTTGTTTGTCCAACACCTTTTAGCATGAGTAGCTTAGTTATGTGTAACTAGATGTCTTTTGTATATTCATGTATTAATTATAAAGGTTTTATGTTGTGATTATGCTTGTCTCTTCTATGTGTAGGAGTTGATCTGGAGCCGGCTCAGGGGGCTTACACCTAACTGCATTGTGCTCCCCATCAAATCTACACAAAGGCTTGAGGTAATGAATCTGTTTTTCTTTGATAGTTAGTTATTGAGTATGGACATGCATGTATATTTGTGACAGCTGCAGATAATCTTACAATCTGCGAAGGGTCCCAGGAAGACCCTTATGCTTGTCTTCATTCTCCATACACTTTGCATTTAATCCTATAGCAAAATTGGTGACTCCGTTGGGAACTACACTTTAGTTCTCGGTTTACCCAAAGAGCTCCTAGTTTCCTCCTCCTTCTAGACCTTCCTGTACTTCTTCATTCCTTTTCTGACCCATCGGGACCTTGCAACACTCTTATTTCATTTACTCAGCCCTAGATCTGATCACCAAAGCCCTATTTTGAATTGTTTTCCCACACTAACATAGGTTAGTAGTGTAAACAGATATTTATAGATCTTTATGTCTACATAAACAGAGCATTAGTACCTCCAGTAACTCTTTGTGACCTCTAGCACAGAGCGTTAGTCACCCAAATTTTGATATGCAGCTACGTCTGTGACCTCAAAGGGTTGGGAAAATTTCTTCTGGACTAATAAGGGATATGTAGCTATGTTTTGTTTCCAATATATATGTCCTAAAATAATTTTTTTTGAAGAAAATAATTTTTCTTCTTAAAAAGTTTTTATTTTCATAAAAGAAAAAATAAAAAAAAAAATATTCATTATTATGCTTAGCTCGTTAAGTTCTACATTATTTGGTTTCAGTAGTTGTTAGAGAGCATTAAAAAAATTTTGTCGGTTATGCTAGTGTTGTAATGAATAGGATGCATGGAACGAATATTGATGTATGAAACACTCTCCCTTGTATAATACAGCTTATTCATCGAAATTGAAAATTTACAAGCATTGTCTTTTGCATGATTTTGAGTCAGAGTCCCACCAAATATCATACATCAACACCCCTATTGAAGACACTAACAAAGTACACTCAAAATCTACCTAAAATCCATCAGTAACTCTTTCTAGAGCAAACAAACATTAGTTCAGGCTAAGACCTTGGGATAGGTAGTGTGAGTAAACTACCCAAGCTCAGAAACCAAAACTAGTGTCATTAAAAGCAAGAAATCCTTCTACACTCATACTACTGGGACCACTCCAGTAAAAGCGGAGCTAAATAATAGACAACATCAAACTATAAGTGAAGGTAGCCCACCTTCGCTTTCAAATTCTTTGGGTATTCTGTGTATCAGGGATCCCTTCAGGGATATCAGAGCTAAGTCAGGGACTCATGTATCCTCCCCACACAGTGTACTATCTACGACTATGTCCCCCCCGGTAGTGTCTGTGATTTGAGGTGTCCTTAGTGGCCATACTTTGAGGGACTTACACAAGGTGACTTGTGCAGGATGCCTTGGTACCTAACATAGATGGACCTACTCCATCTTTAGTTTTTGGGAGGGTGCTCATCTTCATGAGAATACTTGGCCCCTTAATCTGAGGTTCGAGCAAAGCTCTAGAGTAACCGTAACTATACATTTGGCGAACCCTCTTTGTTATTCATTGTGATACTGGGTTTCATCTCTAGTGATTGATGCTTATCATATAGGGTCATTTCCCTCTGTTTGCTGATTGATTCACTTAGTGTATTTTTTTTATTTCTTAGGTGCCAAAGTGTTATCATTGAGACTTTAATAAACATCACAATAAAAATTATTAATAAAAACTATCAGCCACCGTGGCTACATCCAGCCCTCGACGTTAATCTAGATGATTGTTAGGACTTCCCCACTCATTATGGAGGACCAATCGAACTCCAGTGAGCCATATTCCCTGTCTTCGGGAAATCAATCTTCGAGATCTCACAAGGAATCAGTTTGGACAACCGAGGATTCAAGCTTACAAGAGGATTTCTTTACTGCAGGAATTCTTCCTCCATACAATCCTCTGATCATGAATCCGTTGGAACCACTCTTAGTTCTTGTTGCATCTGTACCTCCTTTGTCTTCAGTTGGAACACTTCCAACCATCCCATCAATGGAAAACGGGTCGTGGGACTTTTTGGACACTTTTGGGCCCCCACGACTTCCCCAGTCAACAGTCACTACCACACCTTTGATGGCGAATCCTGCTATCCCATTTGTCCCAGGTCAAAAACCTAACATGACACCCTCCATGAGTGGAACCCAGTTTATTCTAGGTTCCCCCCCTTTAGTGTCAAACTCTATACCTTCAACAAGTTCTACATACAACGCTCCTTATAATGCTCAATATAGCATAGTTAGTGCGGGTCCCTTCAACCACCAATATGGTTGGCATGCATTGTATAGTTCTAACCCACAGATTCAAGTATATGGGGGCACTCTCAATATGCATATACCGGCCAGGAGCATAATAGTTCCCCCTCTCTTTTCGAGCATGCATGGTTAGTCACTGATTGACATGAGCACTCCTTATGCAACTCAAGGACATATGGTTAGTTTTGTGGTGGGCGGGAATCCTCAAGGAGGTCCCAACCAATCCATGGGGGCACCCTACTCATAACCTCAAATGAGTCAAGGGGGCAGTGCTTATCTTGGGGGCAATTCTTTGCCCCAGCCTAATAGTCCCCATGGAAATCCACATTACAATGCCATACCCCAAGGCAACTACTATACCACACAACCTGTGTATAATATTGGGAATAAAACGATGGGAGGACCGCAAGGATCCTCAAGTCATATGTCATTGTCTTGGTATGATTTAGGGGCATCACACACTCTACCTTTCTTGGTAATGCTTGATATCCTCGACTTGTACAAACTTACAATCACCCCATCTATCATAACTTACTCTGGCCACCAATCATGCATAAAATACCAACAGACATCCCTAAGTTCGAAGGGAAATAAGGGGAGGATCCGGGTACCCATATCACCACCTATGAACTTTGGTTTGTTTCTAACTCCATGGTGGATGATAGTATCTAGTTACATATCTTTCCCCACACCATCACTCGCAACGTAGCCAAGTGGTACATCAAGTTACCATGCGCGTCAGTCAATACCTTTGATGCTCTAGTGATGGAATTCTTAAAATACTTCCAGCTACCCGTCCGCTATAAAACTGTGATGGAAGTCTTCACTTCATTACATCAGGTACCGCCAGCCACATCTCTGATCATATACATGAATGGAGACATAGGCAAAGGTTAGTGAAAGCTCCCCTCCCACACTATCTCTTAGAGGATTGGTTCTGCAACTCTCTACTCCCCAAATCGCTAAGGATGTCGCCTTAGGTGGTGCGGTCACTGAATACCAATCCATATGTCGTTTCCAACACTTAGATCTAATATATTCACAGTCTGGCACTCTTGACAACGTAATCCCCAATGCCCCTCGCAACTCCAATGCTACCACTACTCAGCAACACAGAGCATACATCGATGGGATTACCAATGGACCCTTCGGGGCTGCTATAAAACAACTCAGTGGTCACATTGCCCAGATGTCAATGGACCCCTCTACCAAATCGACTGCTCTTCCTACCACCGTGATAAATTCTATGTAGTCTACACAAATTCTCGGTGGTAAGAACAAGAAGGATAAGAAAAATACTGCTCTTTCTAAGGAGCAGTTAACAAAGTAGCAAAACCCAAAGAAAAGGGTTGTTCCGCCTCTTGAAGATGGAAAGGATAAACCCACTAGATTCCCTTGCAAAATTTGTGTTGAAGACCACATGACTTATCGTTTCCCACGTCTTCAGGAATGCATAGATTTCATTGCTAAAAATGATACTGGTAGGACCCCTGTTGTCCTGAATAATCCTTTCCCCACTTAGTAGCAGTAACACCTTATCACAAACCAACCCCAACCCTCGCAAGGGGGCAATGGTGGCTCGCAACATCCTTCGGCTAGTGAAGGACCCTCTACTGTTTAAACCTTTGAAATGGTAGATCTACAAACTAGAACCAAATCTTGTGGAGCTCTTGTCGCTCATGTAGAGGAATCTTCCTCAAGTCAAAACCCACCATCGCCTAACAATTTTCATATCTAAAGGCCTATTGTTGACCTTGTGATTCACCCCACTAAAGAGGCACTTCGATGCACAACGCACAATACATCTGCTCATGCCACCCAAAACTACAACATTGTAGAAGAATTGGTGCGAGCAACGTCAAATATGTTGGGGCTTGAAGTATTACAAACATGTCTAGCACAAAGGAAGTCTTTTCTTTCGGCCATTGGTAGTATCGAGCCACAAGATTCCATGCTTGCAATTTTTGACATGGAAAAGTGTAAACCTCCCCTTTTTCACTAGCTTGCATTTCAGGTGCAAATCTTTTCGAAAGATAAAGGTATACATATAACTGTCATTGACAAATGTGCTTCTACCTGCATCATGTCGACTTCATGTTGGCTCGCTTTGGGTTCTCCAACCCTATCCCTACCATTGAATTCCCTCAAAGCTTTTGACGGCCGCACTTTCATCCCAAAAAGTTACCTAACTGACTACCCCATCACTCTGAGTGGGAAAATGGTAACAGTGGATATCGAAGTTGTGGATCACAAACTCGACTATAATATTCTTTTGGGTTGCAGTTGGACTTATGCCATGAATGCCACTGTGTCTTTGATCTTCCGCATCATCCTATTTCCCTTGGATGGAAAGATAGTCATAGTGGACCATCTGTCCTTTTTCACGCCATATTACTCCCCATTACCTAGCAACTTTGTACCCTTAGTGGGTGGTGTACCTAACTCTTACATCAGTATCATTCCCAGTCTATTGAAGGGCTCTTCCCTCATGTGTTTTTCCCTCTTCTACCACTAGTAGTTCCACAGATGGTCAAAATGGTTTCATCCATTCCTCACGAACTAACTGATCCTTGTATCCTACCGGCCCCTTCAAACATTGACACTTACGAAGAACAAAGTCCGTTGTCACCAGCTGAATTAGCCTCCAAGCCATTCAGTCTCCATCCAAATCTCTGGTCACATTAGTCACGCCAACGGTACCATCTTCCCTCCCACAAGTGCTCATGCTTTCAATCTCCTCAATTAGATCCTACCTTCAAACAAAGCTATTAGAGAGATATTGTGTTTAGAAGAGCGACTTAGGGAGGACTCTCACCATCATGTTTCGATATCTGATTTGAACATGATGCCTCTTCAAATCCTGTCATTTGATGCACCTGAAATCATTTCCCCACCTTATACGACTATCCAAACTTTGGACTCGGAAGGAAACATGGGAAATCTTTCAAAGACATTGCTCATCGATATTTCAGTCAAGACAAGCATTGTGGAAAACATACAGATTGGAGTTAATCACAATCATGAGGAAATTGCAAGCTTCACCTACCCTTTTAAGGACATCCATGATGTTTTCCCTTGGTCTTATGAACAAATTCATGGCATAGACCCTTCTATTGTCAAGCATGAGATCAAGAAGTGTCGAGCATTCTTTTTATGGTATTTTTCTTGCTCGTTAATCCAAAAAATCCTTGAGTCTCCTTCTTCAGGGTCATTAAACTACCATGAAGAAGATTGAGCATTCCTTTTATGGTATTTTTCTTGCTCGTTAATCCAAAAAACCTCGAGTCTCCTTCTTTGGGCTCATTAAACTACTACAAAGAAGATATGAGTGTGTTCTTTTATGGGATGTTTTCTCTCTCTAAAAACTAAAAAATCCCTGAGTTTTTCATCATTGGAATTGTTAAACACATACGAAGATGGTCCGAGCTACTCTTTTTCGTTCTTTTTCTAGCTCATTAAACTGAAAAAGATCATTAGAGCATTCTTTTTAGGCACTTTTTTCTCACTCATAAAACTGAAAAAATCGAGAGTTTTTTCTTTAGGCTTGTTAAAAATTTATAAAGATGACCCGAGCATTTTTTTGGGTACTTTTCTCGCTCGTTAAACTAAAAAATCCTGAGTTTTTGTCACGAGGCTTGTTAAAAATCTATGGCAGCAACAAGAGAACTTGCTTTTTTGGGACCATTTTTCGCTCCTAAATCGAAAAATCCCCGAGTTTTTCCCTACTTCGGGCTTGTTAAATCTACAAAGAAGGAATAAGCAGTTCTTTTACCTCTTTTTCCTTGCTCACTAAACTGAAAAATATAGCTTGATTTTTCTTCATTTGACTCGTTAAAATTCGATGAAGGTATTGAGTTTGTCGTCGTGTGACTCATTAAAAATTCACGACGAATATCGACTTTAGTCCATCTCCTCGTACTCATAACAAAATGAGGTCAAAATATATTGAGCATAGGTTTCTCTTTATCCAGACTCAATAGATTAACTCATGGAAAAGTAACCGATCCAGGTGTACTATTAAACTTTTGTCGCACCCAGTTAAAAACCATGACAAAGGAACCACCCTCGAGTCATTCTTTACAATATCTTTAGACTCTATAAATATGAAAATAACACTGAGTTGTTTAGTTTGGACTCATTAAATTCCACAGACAAGGTATAGAGTCGCTCTTTTTACAATCCTTTTTAGACTCTTAAAACATGAAAAGGTCGACGAGTTTTCCTATCTGGACTCATTAAACTAATCAGATAGGGCATAGAGATATTCTTTTTTCGGTCCTTTTCAGACCCTTAAAAATGAAAAGATCGATGAGTTTACCCTTATGGACTCACTAAACTAATCAGACAAGGAAAGTAGACAATACAACTATATTCAATATTAGAAAGCGTGATTTGGTAGTAGTCTTTCCCTTGAACATGGCACTCCCTTAGACAAACCTTCCTTGTGACGGCCTCTCGATATGAATCCTATCATCCTATGAGTTTAGCCTAAATTCCCTGATGTTCTTGCATCTCTGTATCCTAACACTCTTTGGTGTTCATGAGTCTAGTGCTGCATGGTTAAATCCATTGTCGTGCCTTCTGTTGTTCAAGGTTTAACCTTTTGTATCCTCCATCAACCCATCAAGCACATCCTTTCATCATGCTCTCTATCATTTTGACCCAATGCTCAAAGATTCCCCAAAAAAGTCATTCTTGTCTTGTTTCATGTCGATTGATGTAGGGCACATTATTTCCTACCTTTCGATAGGTATCTTATTATCAAATTCAACACTATATCTAGGGATACAACCCAAAAAAACATTCATTGCCTTGGTCTTTGCAGACATCAGTGGTAGGCCACCTTGTGTTTTATCAATGGTTCTCATTATTGGCTCCTAGTTAAACAATTCTACGGGTGTTCGACAAAAAAAACATTTTTCACACTCAGTAGATTGTACTGTGCATCTTAGAGACCATCACCATTACTAGTGGCCTTCCTCCCTTCCATTAACAGTCTCCATTATTGACTCATAATCATACACTTTCATGCATGTTCGACATCAATGCATATATTCACATGCATTGATCTATGTTGTTCGGTGAAGTGGAAATCAAGACCTTGGGTAGAGGCTTGCATCACTCAGCCTTGTATCCTCTCCCAAGTTGGGTATATTGTTTCTTGGAGACATCTCATCGGAATGATCCTATTATCAATCCAAATCTGCATTGTGCTTATCATCAACTACCGTCGTCATATCTCTTTTATGAGAAAATCACTCTAGCATAGCTATTGAGCGTGGGAATTCCACACTTAGGAGATGATTTTAGTTGTTTTATATTTATGTGTTGTATTAGGTTTTCCGTACTGCCCGAAGCTTCAATCCTCTCTCTCTTTTTTTCAAAGAAGAAAAATAACAGTTAAGTAAAGTATTTCAGCCATCGTCGCAACCTCTGATCTCACACATTAAGGGGAAACTATTATATAGAAAAATGACCTCCTCATCATCTCAGAGGGGAAAGACACGATTTCTAAAGAAATAACCAAAATTCACAGGCCTTATTTCCACATTAACGCTGCCTATACACTAACAACATGCTTTATAAAGCTTCTCTATAAGATTAAGGGAGTCTTAGTGACCTTACTAACTCTACTTGTTAGTTTGGGGATAGTGTTAGTGGACCCTAATGAGGATCTAAAGTTCAAAGAAGTGAATTGACTCATAAATATCTATATTTTCCCTCCTAAACCTACTCAGAAAAGCAAGGAAACATCAAAGTTTGACCTATTTGTGGGATTTCAAATCCTAGTGAAGGAGGCAAATGGGAAAGAGCTCAAAAACATGGAAACATCATTGCTTTTACCTAAATAAACTCATGGAGAAACTTGGCAACCCTAATCTCAAATGCTACATAATAAGAGCTAGGGCTATGGTGATAGGGGTCATATCATTTGAAAGGATAGCTTACATGATTGTTGAACATATTCTTGAATCTAAGCATAAGAAGCTGGTAAGAAGGGAGATAGAGAGAGGAGATGGAGGGGTAAGGGAAGGCTTATGCAACAAATGGCTGTAATCACTCTTCTGACATTAATATAGAACAATAGTTGTACTGTTTACTCCATGGTGTTGGTACTATCATTCATTTATTTGTTTGTCCAATACCTTTTAGCATGAGTAACTGAAGGTTGATGCAACAAATGGTTGTAATCACTCTTCCGACATTAATATAGAACTGCAGTTGTACTGTCTACTCCGTGGTGTTGGTACCATCATTCATTTATTTGTCTACCCAATAACTTTTAGCAGGAGTAGCTTAGTTATGTGTAACTAGACGTCTTTTGTATATTGATGTATTAATTATCAAGGTTCTATGTTGTGATTATGCTTGTCTCTTCTATGTGCAGGACTTGATCTGGAGCTGGCTCCGGGGACTTCCACCTAGCTTCATTGTGCTCTCCAATGAATCTACACAGAGGCTTGAGGTAGTGAATCTATTTTTCTTTGATAGTTAGTTACTAAGAATGGGCATGCATGTAGCTTTGTGATAACTGCAGATAATTTTACAATCTGCCAAGGGTCCCGAGAAGATCCTTGAGGGTTTCTTCATTCTCCGTACACCGTGCATTTAATCCTATAGAATTTACTCGGTTACTCAAACAAGGAACACCCTTTGCATGGGATGAGGCAGCCCAAAAATATTTTGGTGATCTTAAGGTCGTCCTCATAAATGCTCCTCTATTGCATTTGTTAGACTATTATTGAGATTACTTCCTTTACCTAGCCACGGCCCCTAGCACCATTGCTATGGTTTTGGTCCAAGACGACGATGAAGGCAAGGAACATGTAATCTATTACGTTAGTCAGAATCTCCTTAAAATTGAAACACGTTATGCATATGTCAAGAAGTTGGCTTTGGCTGTCATTCAAACTATTCAATGCTTTTAGCACTATATCCTTATACGTACTACTACAGTGATTTCTGAATGCAACCCTATAACCTATATCCTTACTCGGCAGTTGTTGGGGGGGCAAGTATTCTAAATGGATCATTATCCTACAATAATTCAATATGGTATTTTCTACATCTAGATATAAGAAGTCACTTGTTTTCATTGAATTGATTTGTTCCCTTCCTTCCAAAGCTCTCCCTACAGGTGCATATGAACAACTTCCAGATGAAACCCTTCTCCTGATTAGCACCCTTGATCCATGGTACAATGATATCATCGTATATCTCCAAACCTCCACATTTCGGTCCGTGTTTACCAAAGATGATCGTTGAAGGATTCACATCATTCCCAACCCTATCATATTATTGGCGATACGTTATACCGTGTTGGTGTTGATTCTATTCTTTGTCGATGCCTCACGATCGAGGAAGCTAAAAGAGATCTCAATGATTGCCACTCCAGGGCATGTGGTGGTCATATGTCTAGTTATTCTACAGTTCAAAAAATCCTTCACTGGTTATTTTTGGCCATCTATCTTCAAGGATTGTATGTTGGCATTATGGCACAGGTTTGGAGCTATGGCACAGGTGTTGTCCTTGATGGAAACCTTCTTTGGTAACAGATCTCAGTTCAGGCACTCAGAAAGTAGAAAAAGACATATACGCAGGTTCATCTAGACGAAGGGGCGTATACACGCAGGTT
>APFE030117057.1:397449-446037 GCA_000404065.3 Pinus taeda
ATACAGGTAAAACAGTGATCAAAGGCAAAAGAACTCCAAATAATCTGTACATATTTGAAGAAGGACAACAACAATGCTACCTAAGCAAGGATGATGAGCACTAGTTATGGCATCGGAGGTTGGGTCACCTAAGCTTTTCACAAATAAGGAAAGCGTGCAAATATCAGGCAGTTCGTGATCTTCCAGATATCAAAATTCCTGACAACACCATATGCAAATCATGTCAGTTTGGAAAACAGACCAGAACTAACTTTCCAGAGAAAGAAGGATCAGCTAGCATGCCTCTTGAGCTATTTCATACAGATACATGTGGTCCGTTCAGTAAAAGAACACCTAGAGGAGAAGAATACTTGATATTATTCATTGACAATTTCTCTAGATTTGTCTGGTTAGGACTTATGAAGCACAGAGATGAAGCATTCGAAAAATTCAAATCCTTCAAAGCCATGGCTGAAAAACAATCAGGTCACAAAATTAAACGCCTCAGATCTGACAGAGGTGGGAAATCTACTTCAAATGAATTTTTCGATTTCTGTGAAGAACATGGGATAAGAAGAGAATTCTCTACAGCAAGAACTCCTCAGCAAAATGGAGTTGCGGAAAGAATGAACATAACAATTCAACAAATGGCTCGTGCTATGCTTGATGAATCAGGAACTCCCGCCACCTTCTGGGGTGAAGCTGCTCATGCTGCGGTTGTTATTCTCAATAAAACAAATGTCCGGGTAAATAGCACTCAAACTCCTCATGAGCTCTGGAATGGTACGACTCCTACGGTAAAGCACTTCAAAATCTTTGGGAGAAAATGTTATATTAAAAATACTGATGAGCAGCTTGGAAAACTTGAAACTAGAGCAGATGAAGGCATTCTACTTGGTTACTCTCCACACAACAAGGCATACAAATGTTACAATAAAAGACTTGGCAGAAGTGTTGACAGCATTGATGTAGTGGTTGATGAGAAGGGATACATTCCTAGACAAGTACATCATGAAGACATCGAAGAAGATGAAGGATATCCTCAACGACAGAATGATGATGAAGAAGAATTTCAAGAAGAACCTCAAGAAGAATCCAGAGGAGCAGACAAGAATAGAAGAAAAGACTCCATCCAGATATGTTTAGAAGAATCATCCAGAATCTCAGATTATGGGCAGAAAGAAGCAGGTGTACAAACAAGAAGAACAGTTGCAGAAGCCTCAAGCTATTTGGCATTACTCTCCTCTACTGAACCACAAAATGTGAAAGAGGCATGCGAAGATGAATGTTGGATAAAAGCAATGGATGAGGAACTTGAGCAAATCGAAAGGAACAACACTTGGGAACTGGTTCCTAGACCAAAGGATAAGAATGTTATCGGAACAAAATGGGTCTTCAAAAATAAATTGAATGAAAATGGAGAAGTAATTAGAAACAAGGCCAGACTTGTTTGTAAAGGGTATGCGCAGCAAGAAGGAATAGACTTTGAAGAAACCTTTGCTCCTGTTGCAAGACGTGAGGCCATCCGAATGTTCCTTGCTCTCTCAAGTTTTCAAAACTTCAAAGTATTTCAAATGGACGTAAAATCGGCCTTTCTGAATGGAGACTTGGAAGAAGAAGTTTACATTGAACAGCCAGATGGGTTCATTCTTGGAAATGATCCAAATCTTGTGTGCAGATTGAAAAAGGCTCTCTATGGGCTCAAACAAGCTCCAAGGGCTTGGTACTCTCGCTTGGACAAATATCTTCATCAACAAGGTTTTTCAAAAGGATCAGCAGATACCAATCTTTATATAAAAGTTGAAAATGATAAATTGCTAATACTTGTTGTGTATGTAGATGACATTATTTTTGGCAGCAATGAAGAAGATATGAGTCAAAGCTTTGCGTTGGTCATGCAGAAAGAAATTGAAATGTCCTTGCTGGGAGAACTGACATATTTCCTTGGTTTGCAAATCCAACAAAAGGAAGGAGGAATCTTCTTATCTCAAACCAAGTATCTCAAGCAGATTTTGAAGAAATATGGCTTGGAAAATGCAAAACCAGTATGTACTCCCATGGTTACAGGATGCAGTCTCAGTGCAAATGATGAATCAGCAGCTGTGCATCAACCAACCTACAGGTCTATGATTGGAAGTTTACTTTATTTGACAGGTACCCGACCAGACATCATGCATGCAGTGGGAATAGTTGGGAGATTTCAGGCAAATCCAAAGGAAACTCATCTTCAAGCAGTGAAGAGGATTTTCAAATATCTTCAAGGGACTCAAAACTATGGCTTATGGTATCCTAGAGATACAGATCTCACACTTCATGCTTATACAGATGCAGATTGGGCCAGAAACGTGGATGACAGGAAGAGCACAAGTGGTGGAGCATTCTTTATGGGTTCTAGATTAGTATCCTCGTTCAGCAAGAAACAGAGTTTGATTGCCTTATCTACAGCTGAAGCAGAATATGTGGCAGCTGCATCTTGCTGCACTCAACTCCTTTTGATGATGCAGACCTTGTAGGATTTTCAAATACCTTGTACACCACCTATCCCCATCTTATGTGATAATACAAGTGCAATCAGCATTTCCAAAAATCCTGTCATGCATTCAAAGACCAAGCATATACCGATCAAGTATCACTTTCTTCGGGAACAAGTGTTGGAACAAAAGGTCAAATTAGAGTATGTTCCTTCTAAGGAACAAGTTGCTGACATCTTCACCAAACCACTTCCCAGGGAAACTTTTGAATATCTCAGACAGAAGTTGGGTGTCGTGAATGCATCATCTTGTTGTTAAATTTTCAGAGAAAATTGGGTGTACGCGTGTTGGATAAGGAGTATCCGCGTACATACGCCAGTCGGTACAGAGACAGTCGCGTATATGAAGGTTTGTTGGATATCAGGAGGAGCAGGCCCTGGTTGAAGATATTTTGATAAGGATTTGACAGAGACCATTCGGGACAGGTTCAGGGGGAGCAGATAATCTTCTAATTATGCATTGTTGGCATTAGTTCAGAAGCTTTTGGTTCTAGTCCACAGCTGTTGTTGATTTCAGGTTAAACAAAGGCAGAAGGCGAACAGAAGGAAATCTTGGTTGTTGATCTGAATGATCGTTGTCAGTTGCTGCTGCTATCAGTTGTTGATGATTTTTTCATGTTTTCAATAGTCGTCTCTATGTCATGTATCTCTTTCTTATATGGTGTCAAGGTCATGTAACGGCCTATATTAGTTTCCCCACTATGCCTGGGATGAAGATGTAATATTTTTTGGTCATCATATGTAAATTTCTGATGTATTCCACTTGGTTGGATGGATGATCCCCACTTGGGTGGGTGATGGATGTATGTACTAAGTCTTATGGTGATAGGAAGGTCTTGCATTGTTATCAAAGTATCGGTTCTTCTTCAAGAACATCTTTTTGTAGATCTTGCCTACAGTCAGGGGAAGCATGGTCAGCATAGAAAATTTCAGTATATACTCAGGGGGAGCACAACCCTTTGCCCTTGATGACAAAGGGGGGGAATGATCTTGGATATTGGTGTTGCCATCAAGTCCAAAGGGGGAGATTGTTGGCATTATGGCACAGGTTTGGAGCTATGGCACAGGTGTTGTCCTTGATGGCAACCCTTCTTTGGTACAGATCTCAGTTCAGGCACTCAGAAAGTAGAAAAAGACATATACGCAGGTTCATCTAGATGAAGGCGCGTATACACGCGGGTTATACTTACAAAAGCGCGTATATGTTGGTGATCATTCTTTTGGTCCATGGCAGTTAGATCTTGGAACTTGAACCTATGTTTTGGACCATGCCGTCTCGTCAATTGTGTCGATCCATTGTTTTTGGGTTCATGGTATTGAAATGTTATGGTTTTGGACCATGGTATTGGGGAAGGCCTAGGGCTATAAAAGAGGAAGGAGATCTTGTGACAAATCACCATCTGGATTATTATTGAAGATCTGAAAAAGTGCTAGAGCTAGTATATTGAATGGTGACGCAGATCTGGATCTGGAGGAAGGAGGAACCTTAGCACAAAAGGAAGGATAAGGTCTATTCATGGGTCATAATATTTAAGCCTAAATGATACTATCTCTGTATGATTTTGATCTGCTTGATGTGGCATTTATCTGATCTATAATCTGGGTTAATTAGTGATTGAATATCTGGAAGAGTGTGTTGTCCTTTATAGATCTGTACGCAGGTTTAGTAAAGCTAAGGCGCATATACACGCAGTTTAAGGGAAGTAAAGGCGCGTATACGCAGGTTGTTCCATACGCAGATGCATATGCACACAAGTTGCAGACTGTTGAAAATGCGTATATGCATTAAGTTGTGATCTATCTGTTTCTGCTTATTGCTGCTGTGTTTTGGGTTTTGCTGTGTGGTTTCTGGTACAGTGTTCTGTGTACAGCTTTCAGAGAAGTATCTACTTGTTTCAGATCTAGTTGGTGAATAGGAGATTGGTTGATTCTTGTTGATTGTTTGATGTTCATGGATCCAGTTTGAAAATTGATGAAAAGTGGTCCCTGGAAGAAAGAAAATATTGTAGCCTTCTGTAGGCCAGCACCTACGTACTAGTAGCTTGGTTAGTGCAAAAGCTAAAGGGGGTTGTTGCTCCCTTCCAGGAGAAACTGGAGAACGAGAGAGAGTTGTAGCTCTCTGCAGGTTGCAACTTGCGTACTGGTAAAAATACTGCACCAGTACATTGTAAAAGAAGTTTTCTAATTTAAAAGGAAGATAGAGACGAATTACAGCAGGTGGTTTTCACCCACATTGGGTTTCCACCTTATATCTTGTGTTCTTGTGTCTGATTGTCTTTCGGCTCTGTTTTACTGTCTCTGGATACTGTTATTGGATTCTGCATCACTGACTAACAATCATCATTAGAAAGATTAAGTAAAGTAAAAGCATGTTCTATATACGCGGGTTTCCTTCTGCATAATTGCGTACATACGCAGGTTTATTAAATTGAAGTAGTGTATATCAGTTGTTTTGAAAAAGAATAATTATCCTGATAATACTGATTCACCCCCCCTCTCAGTATTATTTTCAACATTGTATTCTTGTTATCCGTAAATGCAACGAATGCCAAATTTACCAATACAAGATGCGTGCCCCACCCGTTCACCTATACCCCGTCATTACCATTGGTCCCTTTTCCAAATGGGGCATTGATTATATGACATGTAACCCTCATTCAGTTGGGAGGCATGGCTATATTATCATCACTATAGATTATTTCACCAAATGGGCTGAAGCGATGCCTACATATTCTGCAGATGGTAAGATGACACCTCAATTTATTTTTAACCATGTTATTTCTAGGTTTGGCATACCCCAAGCCATTGTCACAAACCATGGCTCCTATTTCAAAGATTACATGATGGCAGATCTGACATCTACATTGCACTTGTGCCACGATGGCTCGACCCCATATTACCCTTAGGCCAACGGCCAAGTTGAAGCTATGAACAAGGTTTTGTTCACCATGCTTTAGCATACTATTGGGATGCACAAGTCAAATTTGAATTTCATGCTCTTTTCATCTTTGTGGGCCTACCGAACATCAGCCAAAGACACAACTGGTTTCACACCATTCTAGCTAGTCTATGGTTTGGAAGCAACATTGCCGATTGAATGTGAAATTCCTTCACTTAAGTTAGTTGTTTAACTCCTCCGTGAAACATCACCTCAAGAGCAATTCTTCTTATATTTAGAACAACTAGATGAGACTCTTTGTCTTGCTACCTTGGTCATCGAAGCACAAAATAAACGGGTCGAATCCCATTTTGATCAGTCGGTCTCCCCTCACGCTTTCTTTGAGGGTGATTTGGTCCTATTATACAACCAAGCTAACGATAAGCTGGGGGCAAGCAAGTTTGAACATATGTGGCATGGGCCCTATATCATAAAACTCATTTTGTAGAAAGGAGGCTATGATCTTATTGATTATAAAGGAAATCCTTGAAACAGGCTTTACAGCAAAAAGTACTATGCTTAGGTCATATTGCATGGTTACTTATGTACATTAGTGTGTGATTCATTTTTGTACAGTGTGGTTTTGTGTAATAGTTTTCAAACAACTTTCTTGTTTGCTATGCTTTTCTTGCTTTGCAGATGTCTATGAATCCTCATGTTGGTTTCACTGATGGTGCTTGTCATAGTACCCAGAACCTATCATCCGTGACATGGGCTATCTATGGCCCTAACGGTGAGTTGATTGACCTTAAAGGTATCTTCGTAGGTCATACAACAAACAAAATTGTTGAATACAGTGAGGTCATCAAACTATTGTGAGAAGCCATTGCTCTCGGGATCAGAGAATTGGTTGTAAACCTAAATTCACATTTTGTCGTCCTTTAACTCAACGGGAAATATTCCATGAGGAACCCTCAAATATTATGAATGTATCTCCGTATTTGTCTATTGGAAAAGCATTTTGAATATTTTACATATCATCATATTCCTAGACGCATAAATACTTTGATAGATGCATTAGCTAATTATGTGTTGGATAGACATTTATGAAACATGTAAAAGATAAGAAAAACCATTTGTACCATAATAGACAGGAAAATACAATATATATATATATATATATATATATATATATATTATATATATATATATATATAGATATAGATATATATATATATATATATGGTGAGAATTTTTTATACATAAGAACCCCAAAAAATAATATGTGTGTCTAAAATAACATCAACAACTTGTAGGCCTCATACATCTGTGGCACGCAGACCTCAAAAAATATGTAAGTGCTGGACATAGGGACTACTTAGCATGGTGGTCATGGTAGCACGAGACAGCTCATGCAACACTACTTAGTAGTTGGTGGATCTGATCTGAGACTCCCACCATGTGTCTCTGGTATCAACGGGGTATGTCTCCTATTTGAGCATACCCTAGGATACCATGAGTTAACCCCTCGAGGTTCCTCGTGATATCCTCCTCATTTTCACTCCCTTCCTGATAAGGGGTGACAACATCAATAGGGTGGGGTATGCGCCTAGCTATCACGGACATCTTGGCTGGCTACTCTAGTCCAACATCTAAATAAACAAGAGAAATGTTATAAGCATGCATATACCAAAAACAATTAAAAAATATCAAAAATAAAAATTTTTCTTTTTTACCTTCGTCATCGAAGTCCTCTCCATCTGCTAAGGGCATAGCTTGATCTACATGGAAATTAGTGCTATTGTATGGCCAGTCCTCCACGATGATCTTATATCATCGTAACCATGAGAATAATGCAGGTCGGTATGACATATGTTGACCCCCAATTATCCTAGGCATCAAACAACTCCAACGGGCCATCCACGGATTGTGTGGCATAGAAGGATCAACCTCAGTCAACTGATACTAGAACAATGGCACTTGTTCCAAGAAAAAGGTCACAAGTACTAATCCAAAGCCAAATTGCTTCAGATTCCCTACCTTGGCCTTGGAAAACTAGCACTTGATGTTCATCTTCATGGCCTCTGCCCAGTTGAAGATCATAGGAGTTGTGCAGTCAATAACATAAAGGAACATCAACTTGTTAGTGTCATGTTCTGCCTGGGACCCCGCCACTCTGTTGATAGTCAATAGAAGCACCCTTAGTATCAAATCCCACTCACTGGAAATCTCTATCTTCCCACTCTTGGATTTCAGGGCCTCAAGGTAGTGTTCGGAAAGCAGGGAAGATATTCTTATCCAGATCGAATGTGACCCATACAAGTTCACTAGCTCACCTCTGTGAGACAATGGAGTGATGAAGTAGATATCTGAAGTTTTCAACTCTAGCTCCTGGTCCCCAATGACAAAAAACTCCCAATTAATGTCCCAAAGACTTATCAAGTATCAAAGAAACTCAGGTTCGGCCCGCATCCCTATTGTAAGGAAGAATTTGAGGAGCCTGCAAGCCCCCAAAGCCTCCAGGCAATTTGGATAATTCATTGCCTGGGTGTTAACAGCTTCATGTTCCCTTTCCTTCAAATCCACCATTTTCAGCGATTTCTCTCCTCCAAAAGCCATTAATTTGAGTCAATAATCATTCTTGGCACATAAAATTCAAGATTAAACAGTTAGTTTTTTAGAAAGTAGGGTTTTTCCCTATCCACGATGCCAATGTGCCTATTTTAAAAATAGTTGCGCCGATCAACGCACATGGCTATGCAAATCACCCTGAGTCGGCATGATCCCGTGCCCAAAAATCGCGCCGACCGAGGGTGAAAAATATATGCAAAAACCTCCCTAAAAATCCAAAAAATGGCTAAAAACAGAAATTAAATAGCATGAAAATGGAGCTCAGGGCTTCAGCTATTACCGCGAACTGACGGCTCGTTGATTGACCTCTCAGATCTCCCACAACCGGCTCTAGAATAACTAGGGAAAAAGTAGGTAAAAGGTCTTCATTACAAAGGTAAAATGGCAAATGGTAAAAATATATTTACTTTTCCCCTTTTTATTCATTTTTTAATGAAAATATTAGGTTTTGTAAATATTTTTGACCTATTTTACCTCAAGGACTTGATAATACACTTTTCCTTACTTGTGTAACAATAGGTGATGGATGTTCGACGATTATGATGAGTCACGTTTCAATGCTTTTCTCGACTCGTTAAACTCAGATGAAAATATTGCCAAGTATGTTTCCCTTTTTGACTCATTAAAGAGAATAAAAATGGGGGGTCCACTTTCAGCGCTTTTTCGACCCTTTAAAAATGAAAATATGGCCAATCCCTTGTCATCTTAAACTCGCTAACGGATGAAAAATGTCATGCACCCAGTATAAGTTTACCCATTTTTCAAGCTGGGAGGCACTATTTATGAAAAAGGTACTCCTTGACTGACATGGTGAAGCAGTTCTCTCAAGTATTGTTTTCTTCCTTTTCAGGCGCAAGAGACACAAATATACAAAAAGGGACCATGTGGAGTTTTCTTTTACGTTTCTTTTTCAAACTCTCTAAACATGAAAAATATACCGATTTACACCTTTGTTGAACTCGTTAAACTATTAAACGACATCGGATTCATCACCATGACAAACATGAGCTTCTCCTTCCTAAGGCTCATTAAACTTACTAGGTCAGATTCGTCCAAAGGATGAACTTACAGTACAAGCATATGTTATCCCCTTCAAGCTTACAATTAAAAAATAATTGGGGTACTCGCCAGAAATGGTGGGGGGGAATTTTGGAAATCTATCAGTCATGTCGGCAGCTCTCTCTTGAACATGACACTCTTTGCTTCGTATCGGGTTGGGACATCCTCCTCTGTATCGTTGACCTTCCTGGGTTTCAGGACTTTTATTTTTTCCTTCCATTTGATCTCTGCCATGTCACCATGACCACCGATCCTATGGATCCAAAAGCTACCAAACTTCCAGTTGTGTCATCGATGTGTTCAAGAGATTTCCTTCTATACTTACACCTCCCTCTAATTCTCTATATCATCTAAAATCATTTTTCATCCTCTCATCTCGCATCGATGATGTGAGATTCATTATGGACCTCCTTCGACACAATCACTTTTCATCAACTTGAACTCATTATCCAGGAAGTTGATCGAAAGACTCCCTTCTGGTACCTTAGAGCTTGCATGCCCTAATGGCAAGTTCTTCGCAATTGGAAACTAGTTGACATCATTGGCTTTCGATCGAGTGATTTCACGAGTGTTTTACTTTAGTCCCTCTATTCACATTTCATGAATTGTCTTGATAGTACCTTGAGGTCCATCATCATTATTGATGGTTTCTCTCACGCTTGTTAATAATTTACATCATTGTCCAGTAATCTAGCAAGCTTATAACATGTTCGACATCAACACATCCTTTCAGATCTGTACTTTGATCAGGTCATGTTGGAGTGCAAGAACCTGGACTCATATCACATAAGTCTAGGCTGCCAAGTGGTGTGACATGGTCTATGATGATATGCATGTCTCTTTCAGATGGCTAGTTATGACCAGACCATGAGTTATCATATGTGATGCTTCTCATTATTGGATGGATGCAACCATACCTTGGTTTCATTATTATCCTCTTTGAAGGATGGTCGCACCCATACATGGATCCATTTACATGATCATTCTTTGGATGGCTGCATCCATGCCATGATTCAAGTATCATTAAACATAGGTCTCAGTTTATGTATATGTATCTATACTTTCTTGGAGGTTTTTTGATGGAAGACCAGTTCCCCGCACTGATTTATAAAGAATTTCATCCCTCACTCCACCTCGACCTTCATGCTTTAGGGGGCATTTTCTACAAAACATTTTGTCACTGTCCTTATACTCCCCATTCCTTGATCCTTGAGGACCTCTATAACGAACCTTGTTAGCTTCGCCGCCAAAAGGCCCGAAGTTGGATCCATATATGTCCTAAAAGTCTTCAAAGGTGCCAAAAAAAGCATCTATCGATAGAAACAAGCAAGTGATGAAAACCCTTGGAAAGGTTGAAAATCACTATCGAGAGGCAAAAACCAAAGGAAAACAGTGAAAAACCCATAGGTGCATGCTTAAACAGTGATTGCAAAATAACCGTTAGATCTGGCTAATCAACGGCCCAGATCTAAGTGGAAAATCGCATATCGTTTGGGCAAAGGGAATATTTAAAAGCAAGATAATGACACTGCCGATCAGCGATTCCTAATGATCGGATTACCAGGTCGCATCGGTTGGGAACAATGCTTGGTTATATACATATAAAGGGTCCCAGGCATTGAGTGATCAAAGATTGCGATCAGATTGCATCGCTGTGTCACATCGGCTATATACCAAGGGACGGGGCCTATGTGCATACATTCGGGTGACCCGAAGAGCTGGACCCAATGGTGTTATAGCTAGGAAATTATATATTTTCAGATCTGTGCTTAAGCCATTTCAAACACATTTTGGTATATTTTTTTTATATAACGAAAATTACAAAGGGAGCCTGGCACCGCCGATAATGATAAAGCCTAGACGCGAAAGGGTCTAGGAAGTGAAAGATATGAAATCCAAGATTCACAACAGGGTCGTTTTCAATGTATTTCATGTATTTCCATCATTTAACAAAATACATAGGACAGGTTTGAATGCAACTTGCGATAACCTTGAGGGCAGACCCGATAGGTAAATAAACCATGTTTAAATGTCTTTGAAGTTCGAAAAGGACAGGGAAGGGCAGGATTTCACAGTATGGTTGTGCTTTTTGTTGATAACAGAAATAGTCACAGTATGGAGTTGAAAGAGAAAACAAAGGTACAAAAACCCTTTCCACTACCCAACAGAGGCCGAGAGACAGGGACAGAGGCTGGAAAGCATCAATAGACAGCGCATCGCATCCATAAAACAAACAAAATGATCGTGGATCTCTCTGGCACAAGAGAACTCCAGAAAACGCAAGCAGCAAAAATATCTGAAACTTGTTATTCCTCTGTCAAAAGGAGGAAAAACCACCAAGCCATTCTTGACTAGAGGGCATCAAATTAGTTAAACAATGCATATTAGACAGATTAAGACTCCTTGCCTTCTAGAGAGCTCATTGTAAACAAGCTATAAATAGCTGTGAGTGAGATGTAATAGGGGTTCAACTTTTGGATACTATTGCTACCTTGTTCCTTCAAGCTCTTGATCTTTATTCTAGCAATACAAGCTTCTTTTGCCATCATATGTTCAATATCCATTCTCTTTACTATTCCATGCTTGCACTTGAACAATTTGTTCATGTTTCCTTTGTGTCTAAGGCCGGATAACTGTTATCTTATCTATGCTTTAATAGCTTAGATTTGCAAGTTTCTTTGTTGCCTGTAGCTAACTATTCATATGTGGTCATATATGAATCTGCCAGTACAGTCAGTACTCTCTTTTGCTACCTGTAGCTAGTCATACATTTATGTTTATATATTCAATTTGCTGATATAGTCAATATTCTCCATCTATCCATTAAATCTAAAAATTATTGAGCATTAGTGGTTTAAAGCCTTGTGTTGTTGAGGGTATTCATGCATGCCTTGACTGGGAATAGAGCTGAAATGGTCATCTGAATTGATCCAAACCATCATCCATTCCAATAGTTTAGAGGACAAATATTTAAGATTATATATTACTAGGCATCTCCGAGCTGCAACCTAGGAGAGTTTCCTGGAGTGCTAACATCATTGGTATTGCTGCTGGGGATAGGAAACTAAAGCTCAGCTTCCCTGGGAGATGACACAGGTCCAACTTTCATGATAGACAAATTTTGGACACTTTGTTTTATTGTAATCATCTATCTGGTGACTCTACTAGAGGCTGAACCTTTTTGGTGACTCCACTTCATATTTATGGCTCAGTTTGTGAGGCATCTGAGAAATCCTTAGAAGTCACAAGCTAAACTAGTACGTGGCCTGGAAAAAAATAATCAAATAAAGAAAGGAATTATAGAAAGAGCATTAGGTTTAGGTAAACTGTTGTGGGATTTTATCCCCTAAGGCTCTTGGGTGGAACCCTAGGAGACTGAAAGCTGTCTAAATCAAGAAACATGCACACACACAGCCATTATGCTAGAAAAAGCTATTTCTAAAGTGAGAAGGACGTACCTCAGGTCCTACGTTTGGGTATTTCCTCAAGGGTCCAAACCCTTCTTCACGTCCCTTCCGCTCCTTTGCCCTGTAAAAACAACAATTCCAAAGAATGGAGCAGTGCAGAAACCATATCAGATGTAGGAGTAGAAGAACTTTCAAACTCGGACCATACCCTTTGAACCTCTGGAATACCAGGGCATAAATGAGTAAGATGGTCTCCCTTGCATATCTTACAAGGGAACTTAGGCTTAAAACTTCTACATCCAGGTTTCTTATCAACCTCCATTCCGCCAACATGACTAGCAGTGGTTTGCGAAGAGTCCTGAACATGACTTGCAGAGGTCGATGACTCTTTGCTAGTATGACTTGCAGTGACTAGACTTATGCCCCCATCATGACTAGCAGCGGGCGAAGGTCCATCTCGAACCTGATGAGCAGAGGTTGAAGACTCATCTTCCACATGACTAGCAGAGGTTGAAGACGAAGCGCTAGTATGACTTGCAGTGACTAGACTTGTGCCCCCAGCATGACTAGCAGCGGCTGAAGGTCTATCTCCAACATGAATAGCAGAGGTTGAAGATGCAGGGATAGAATTATTCTTCTTCTTTGACTTCCTCTTTCTCCTCTTTTTAGATTTCTTGTTACAAGAAGGAGGAGAAGAAGGAATCCCAGATTTCTCTTTGAAAGAAGATGAACAATTAGCACCCATGTGATGCCATTGAAATAAAGCATTCAACTGAGAGGCTTCAAGAGCATTCGGAATATTCGGAGTGGACCATAGCCAAACGGGCAGTCCAACATTCAACCCAGGAATATTCAAGGTGGCCATCAAGGGAGTACCAATGTTTCCAAAGGAAGGAAAAGCACAAGGATCCCCTTTGGGAAGGGTACCTTGGTTGGTTTCCACAGGAATATTGGCCATATCTAACTGATTCTCAAACCCTTCCCTTGCGGGAATGTAGAAATAACTTTTCAAGGAATATAAACACACAATCAAGACCCTTGCCCTTGAGGAGGCAACTCCACAACTTCCGAAAGAACGACCAAAAGTCTTTCAAGATCGGCAGAGTGGTAAGTCAGTCGCTCAGAATATCAAATCCAAAGTGACTAGACAAAAATACCTAAAGCCAACTATATACAAGGAGCAAAGAGCACTCACTAAAAAGTCCCTAAAAGATATCAGCCAGTCAAACAACTTCCAAGTATTTCCGCTTCGGGTGATGAGGACCGGACACTAAAATACAAGAAAGTGGAGTAAGGGGCCTTCCGAAGATAGTCTGGGATAATGACAGCCTAGTCCTATCAGCGAAGGTAACAGAGGAAGTTACGCAGACCTCCTAACAACAGCCTGCGCTGGTGCAAGCCCCCAAGCTTCGCAAGGGTGCCCTCCAGTAGTACCGTTGAAAGTGATACAACGTCGACCTCAGGTGCCAAGGGATTCCCCTCCGCAGCCACCTATGTAGTTCCCTAGGAGTGGCAACTAAGGATACCAATTCGTTACAGAAGCCAGGCGGAACAGTCGTGAGGTAAGATCGGACAAGTGGGTGAGGGGGTATCTCTCTTCCCTGTCTTCAAAAACCCTCGTGCTTAACTCCCAGATCCGGAGCTTTCCTGGTCTTCCTCATGCTATTGGATTTTCACTCTCTATTCAGACTCCTATGTTTTGACGTTTAATATGGCCTTGGAGAGTTAACTCTCCTCTCCCCTAATCAAAGGCCCTAAAATCCTAACACTTGTTGGTGTATTTAACTTAAAAGAAAAAGTTCTAGTTGATTTTAATTAGCGCTTGATTTTAAGGGCTGTTCTTTAAGTCAAGGGATGATGGAAGTGAAACTTGATGATGTGTGTATGACTCAACCAAAAATAAAAGAAAAAGTAACTACATGAATGCAATCATTTTTCTTTCGATGAAAAGAGTACTCTACATGGGTTGTAGGAAACATTTAGAAAGCAAAAAATTTTCTTTTCTTTTCTCGTAACACACTTCACATACGCAAAAAACCAAAAGAATTGGTAATGCTTTAACGATGCAAACTAATGCAAAGTGTAGTGAAGATGCAAGAATCAGAAACAACTCTAACAATAAATAAAAGTTGTTTTTGTTTACCAAATTTTCTTTTTGCCACTTACAATATTTAGATGGAATCAAATATGCTACAATTCGTCTAAATACTAAAAGCAAAACTCAAGATCACAAAAACACTTTCATTCAGCAAAAGGAAACAAAATGAAAAGCAAATTCAAGAAAGCAAAACTAAAACTTTTCAAAAAGTTCACTTGAAAGTAGCAACAAAAGGGTCTTTTTGAAAATGCTCTCAACAAAAACCGACACTTCACAATTGAAACAAGCAAGAAACACTTTTTGCAAGTTGACACCCAACAAAGAATGAAAACTTAACAAGAAACAAATGTGCTCAAAAATGCTTTCGACAATGGAAGGCAGCAAGGAAAGATTTTTAGTAACAAAGACCAAAAAAAAGATCAAAAAGACGGTTCCAAGAAAGTATCAAAATGACAACTTTGATGAAACAAAGAAGTAACTGGTCATAAAAATTGATTTCGTTAAGCAAACAAAAAGTCACCAAGAAACAAAGTTAAACACAAAGATTAATAACAATCTTTCCTGCTCTGATCACTCAGGGCAGCCAAGATTCCAATAAAGAAATCTTGCGTGTTTAAAGCAAAAAGATGATGACACTTGCAAACACAAAACAAGACCAAAACTCCTTATAATTAGAGAGAAATCGGAGTAAGGACACTTGTTGTAAGACAGAGAACTGATACTGACAAAGATGACTGTTTAAAACTGACTGAAAGCACCAGACACACTCCAGAGACAAAAAGGTTTATAAATCCTGAAAGTTGCCAGGTATACGCGACTGCATTCAGTACAGAATGCGTGTATACGCTACTGTTTCTGAGGAAACCTGCGTATACACGGGTTCACTTCAGACAACAAGAATTTATACGCTTCTGTAACTAAACAAAACAACGTGTATATAATATTTCAGAAAAAATAAAAAAGAGACTCAAGAAACTGGTAAAACTCAGAAGTCAGAAACAGACCAGACAATAACAATAAGCCAACAAGCTACTGAGCCCTGATAGGCTTGACAAACGCCCAACTAGGAACAACAAAAGTGTTGTTCCCCAGTGGAGTCGCCAGTTTTGTTGCGGGATTGTATCCCCTAAGGCTCTTGGGTGGAACCCTAGCAGACTTAAAGCTGTCTAAATCAAGAAACATGCACACACATAGCCATTATGATAGAAAACGTTATTTCTAAAGTGCGAAGGACGTACCTCAGGTCCTACGTTTGGGTAGTTCCTCAAGGGTCCAAACCCTTCTTCACGTCCCTTCCGCTCCTTTGCCCTGCAAAAACAACAATTCCAAAGAATGCAGCAGTATATGGACAAATATTTATGTAAAAATCATCTTTACGTTATACAAGAAAGGAGTTAGTTATAAACTTTTAGACATCCATTCATACATGAAATTCAAACATGAACATCATTAATAAAGAAAGAAGGATATCGGGGACAAGACGTGTTTCTTTATTAGACAAATAGAATAGTACAAAAAAGATCAATATCACCTGAACCACTTCTGCAGGCTCAAAGCTCAGCCTCCTTCTGGATCCGTCCCGCCTCAAGCCTCTAGTAGGTCACCTTCCAATACTCACTCCAAGATGTCATGACTAAGGGATGAACATCAAATCACAAGGAAACAAGGGTTTCTTGTACAAGATGGGGGAAGTGCAGAAGGCACAAGGGTCTTCAGACCTGATTAGGGGGAAATCTCGGTATAATAACCTTTCTCTATACTCTCTCCTGCTTTAGGCCTTCCCTTAGGTGTCATTTTATACCAATTCCAAAGTAGTTTTTTAGTTAGGAATTGGTTGGGGACAGTTGAGGCCACGGGCACTAACAAGGTGATCAGCAGGTAAACCCGCGATCTCCACCCGAAAATAAGGAGTTTTATAATTTTTTAAGTGTTTTAATACATATACGCGGGTTGGGTATATATGAACCCGCGTATACACACGTTTAACTTAGGGCAATGTCGCGTACAGGGAATAAAACATTGTTTTTTAGATTTTGGACCAGGTCTGGAAGGAGGGGTTGCCCTAGGCCATGAGTGCAGCATCACAAACCATAATAGTGAGATTTGGAGCTATAACAGGTGTCTTTGATGTTGGTGCTTCCCCTGGTACCGACTCAATAGAAAATTCCACTTCCATGTGAGGAGGCAACTCTGAAATATCTAATAGAAACACATCCTAAAACTAATGCAAGACAGGATACCTCTTCAAGACTTATGCATCCTCAACATCCTTACCTTTATCACTAGAAACATGTACTACAAACTATACACACCCTTTCCTGCAGTTTCACTTGGCCTGCATAGCTGTAACCATCCTCACCAATGTAGGCTTCTTTTTACCCAGTAGTATTCTCTTCTCTCCATCATTATCCAAACACTCTATAGCCTTCTAATACAATCCACCTTAGTCATGTGAGGGTACAACCAATCCATACCCATAAGCATATTGTATGAACCCACTAGAATCACATTCAAATGTGTTGATGTAGGCATACCAGTCAGTTCAAATTCATAAGCTCTTACCCAATGATGAACTCGTTTATTAGTACATGTAGCCAACTTCACCAACCAAGGCTCTGCATGCACTTCTTTTATCAAACCACACTTATCCACCAGGTCAGGATTAACATAACTATAGTTAGATCTAGGGTCAATCAAAATAGAAACAACTCGATAACATAGATTACCTTCCATCTCAATAATAGATGCATGGGGATCATTCTGCTTGTTACCAATTGCTACATAGATCTAAGGAATGCTATGTTCAATATCCCCAACTTTTTGTGCCTCATGTGCATTATAGATGGTCTACCACCCTTATATGATGATAATCCTTCTTGAGATGATCCTTGCCACATATACAACACTGCAATTGTATCCTACCATCACCTATATTCTGCTGCTCTCCAAGTTGAGGTTCATGTCCCTTCTCTACTGCATTAAAATTCTTGTAAGGAGAAACATTCTCATTCTCACTTGTATCATAAGTCCTTTCTCTCTTCTGTGGCCATTTACCTTAGTATTGTCATTCCCTTTCAAACCCTGCTTAGACTTGGTCTTACGCTTCAATTTCTCATAACAATGCTTCAACCTCACAATGACTTCTTCTAGCAACCGAGGCTCATCATACTTAATTTGATCCTTAAATGTTAATGGCAGTCCAATGATAAATCTCTGAACTTTGGTTTTATCATCCTTAAGATATGAAACATACCTCAATAACTCTAGGAACTTAGTCATGGATTCCTCATCTATCTTAGATCCCATTTTTAGCTCATAGAAATTCTTGGCCTTACTATTATAGTACCTCTTTGAAAAATACTTCTTCCTAAAGAGTCCCTTCAATTCATGCCAACTCAACTCCTTTGTCTTGATGTCTCTGACACGCTTCGCATCTTCCAAAAGATCTTTGCTTTCCCTTTGAGACTGAAAATAACCATCCTAGCCTTCATGTTCTCTGTATATTCATGCAGCTCAAATAACTTCTCCATCCCAAGTAACCATGCATCTGCACCTTTGGTTTCTTCAAATCTCCATCAAATGTAGGTGGCTTGGATTTCTTAAACTCATCCAACAAGTATCCCCTCTCACTCCTCCTATAAGGATTTGAGCGATCATGACCATGACACTTATCTAAACCAAAACTAGAGTAGAACCCATATCCACTACCTCTCCTATCAGGTGTATCCAAGAACCTACCATCTTTGACCGTGTTATCTTTGTTTGACTTGTGCCCACCATGAGACCTGCTACCATATTCCCCAATAAGCATGTCCTCCTACCCATAATTGATTCATGGTTTTTCCTATTGGTGCAAGTATGAAAAACTCTGAAGGTTAACTACATTGACCTCTTCTTGTTTCTCTTGTGCCTCGGTAAGCCTTTCTTGTGACTGAATAATCTCGTCATTATTTGCTTTGCAAATTCTAATCCTTACCTTTAAACTTCTCAAAGTGTCTGCTATGTTAGGAGAGTACTCATCTCTTGGTTGCTCGTATGATTTGTAAGGAGAGTCTCGTGAATTGCAATCCACCATTTTTCTAGTCATCTTGATCTTCTTCTTCCTGCAAACATACCATGTCAGATAACCAAATATAAATATAATCAACATACCTTAGTGAAGTTTAGGGGAGGCTATCTCATCTGCAAAGTCAATCTAGATTAGCACGATATATGTATATACATAATCATATCAATATACCGACATCATGCATGATAATACTAACTGCATACCATGACCTCATGCTCGAAAACCATAACCATGACAATGCATGCATAATAACCATATAGACAATCGACATGCATGCATGACAAACACATTCGGTCCGTTCAGTCCAAATATTAAACCATGCTCTAATACCAATCTGTAACCACCCTTCCCACATTTACCCACTTTCACTGCCTTTTCGGGGTAAACATGAGCTGAGGGCTACTATGACATGACCCGACCTCCTAGGTCCCATTAAGGAAGTGGGGTTGACTACTGATGACAAAATGACATTTCACAACATCCTACAGGGGCCACATGACACTTAGAGGTTCAGAACCAACCCAGGTGGTCAAACCCTAAGATGGACCCCTCCTTCTCTGCACTAAGCTCTCAACCACAACCATAACAAGGCCTACATGCAGTTGGGAGCCTCCAACTACATGCATAAGCTTACATCCATGTAGTTGGAACCCAATTTTTCCAGTTAGGAGCATGTGGTCCCGAGATCTGAGCCTATATTCTAGGTCAACCTCCAGACCACTACCCAAAACTTCTTGTAACTTCTCATAATCAATGATGACATAACAAAAAAAGGCTAGACATACAAGTTTCAAGGCATAACTTGATCCTCACTATTTCGTCAAACATATTGAGAACATGTAATCTGTAGTTCATGAATGCATATCTGAACATAGGGGTCTGATACTTATATGAGAATCATCAAGAAGGTCTAATGCCTTCTCATAATAGTTGCAATAAAATTTGTTACCTCATGCATTCATTAAGCATTCATCATCTAATCAAAAAATGTCAAGTGCCATAGTTAGAACCTGTTATGAAACCATGCTTATAACCAACATATAACCAAAATAATAACCATGATAGAACAATCATCAAAGCCACATAATAACAAGTACAAGTACTCATGAAATACAAGAGGAAAATAGTTATTATTAACATAAGAAAAAGACAACCAAGTTAGGGACTTCCACGTACCACCTGACTATAGATTTAGATGAACCAAATCTTTCTTTCATCCAATCACCCCCGTGCCATATTCCAAGCATGAATGTGGGACTCAAGGAAAAAACAGCCAGGGCTTCCTGGAGATTAAACCACCTCCACCCTCAAGATTTACCGTAATCCCACCAAAACGAGTCAAGGGGTTATTAGGCCCAAACCAAACACATAAAAAACCAGGGCTTCCTGGAGATTAAACCACCTCCACCCTCAGGATTTACCACAATCCCACCAAAACTGGTCAAGGGATTACTAGGCCCAAAACAAGCTTGGATGCCTTGAAATTTCAACACCAATACCTTGAGGAATTTTCTTGTCTCCACCCCTAGGCTTTACCACAATCTTGCCAAAACCGATCAAAGGATCACTAGGCCCTATGAGAATTTTCCTGATACCACCTCACCCAGTTCCAAAACCGTCTGACAATCTAGAGCTCAACCAAATAAAATAACCCCATCACACCATGGCTATTCTAAAATGGAAAGGCAAGGCTAAAACCAATGTCACACCTGGAAAAACCCATGCCAATGAAAACAAGAGAACCAAATACACACATGCATGTACCATGCATTCACAAACCAGCTAGGAATCGCACATGCAACTTGTTACCTGCAAGTATTCATGTTGAAGCTGCTTGATCCAACTTTTACTTTCTTGTCCCTTGCTTTCCTTTCTGCAATGCTAGAGTGCTCCAAGAATTGCTCTAAATGTGCAATAGTGAGAGGATAGAGAGAGAGCTCCAAAACTAAACTGACAAAAGCTGTGAATTGATCCTCATAAGCCGTTTTATTATTGGGGCCTCTGTTTTCTTCATTTTCCTCTATTTTTTCTTCAGTTTTCCTCACATGCCAACATGTGACCTTTCATCTTCCTTTTCTACTATTTTCCTTTATTTTTATAAAGAAAATGCCAATTAATGTCTCTTTTTCTTTTCCAATTTCCCTTAGCCATAATAAACCAAAAATGAACACCCACTAGGATGTTTTAGCCAACATTCAGCTTGGAATACGTGTCCCATAACCTTCATCGTATTGTTTACTTTATCAACTTTATTACATGATGTTTTAACTCGGGGTTGTTACAAAACCTAAGCCCAAAAGCCCTCGATGGTAAATAAACTATTTTACCTCAATTTTATTTTAATTATTATTTTTTTTTTTCTAATTAATTTTATTTTTATGCAATTCGACTGAGTCAAAATGTTTACATAATATGATAGGAAATTACAACATCTCTTCCATACTAGGTTGAAGAGAACCTCTTCGTATAATAATGTAATCCTTAATTTCCCAAAATAAATATTAAATATTTATTTATTTACTTTAGTTATATGTCTTCTTAATGATATGCACAAGAACATTGTTATCCATATCATTGTTAATAATAAGAAAGACACTTAAAATACGCATTCCATGAATTTTTCCACTTTGTTATTAAACCACAAAATTATGACAAGAATGTCTCATATGTTGAGTCTTACATAATGAAATTGTATATCATCTAAATTTTTATGCAACCTAGTTGGAACTTGGATATATGTAAATTATATATATATCCAACTAGGATATATGTAATTATATATATATATATAAATATATATATATAATATATAATATATATATAATATATATATATAATATATATATATATATATATATATATATATAATTATATATATATATATATATATATATATTATATATATATATATATATATGTTTGTAGATGCATGTTATGAATTGGCCTTAACATGACCATTAAATATTTTTATTGTTGTGTACATATTTTATTTAGTCTTTTTCTTCCTCAATAAAAGGATTTTAAAGATATGCAATGTTGATTTTATTTGATTAGTGACTTTTACAAAAATGAAGGGTTTATTTGGCATCTTTTGCTAAGGGCTTATAAGGAAGTTAATTGTGTTTTTATAAAAGGATTAATGGTTGATTTTATGACTTTAATGTAGTTAAATATTGATAAATGAATATATAGTTACTTCATTTATTAATTATTGACAAGGAAATGGAGATGTGAATTCACTTTGTTAGCTAAGGTCTTTAGTTTGTTGTAAGAGTGGCATATAATGAGTTTTCCTTATGTTTGAAGTTAATATTCATTAACCTTGAAATTGATATTCATTAATCTTGAAAAAACAATAGATATAGGTTTAGTTGAACCATGACTTGATTTGGGGAAGGCAAAGTTTGAAAAAAATGTGTGCTTATTAGGTATTTGTGTTTTCACCCATAATCATTCGCTTACATTTTTTTATTACCATTGTTCACTTATTTATGTAGCTCCAAATCACATCTTTAGAAAACGAGGAAAATTTCCAAAATCACATCCATTCCCCTATGCATTTCTTAAAGAAAATATAAAGCTTACCCTTCACATTTCTCCTCATTTTGAAAACCATAATCTTTATGAGTTGGTTGATGGTAACATATAGGCTTCAATATGCAATCATACTTAGGCTAGTTGGGTAATGTCTTCTACTAACATAATGATTGATGGGTTGTGGGGTGAGTATATTTTCTTGCTCATCCTTCCCCTCCACTCCCTTGTGCTACAAAATTAAATGAAATCTTTTATTCAAAATATACCATAATATCCATCTCACATGTTTTCTTAAATCTCCCATTAAAATAAGTCAAATACAGCTAGCAGATTTTCCTCTTGGAATTGTTCCCATGACATCAATGCCACTTGTACCCCAAAACTTACTATCTCACATATGATATCATCATGTATTGGGAAACAAATAAATAGAGGGTGGATAAATTATTATGAGCTTGAAAACAATTATAAATCTTCAAAATTTTGGATATGGGATTTAAAAAGAAAACTCTTTTTTGAGACTCTTTGTTGGGTCCCTATAATACTAGTGTAACCCCTTTGTTATTAGTGCAACCCCCTTATTGTATTATTGTGCCCATGTAGTCCTCATGTTGTTATTATTGCGCCCCATAGAGCCTAAATAACAATAATGTGAGATAGTAATTTTGGGGGGATCAAGTGGAATTGATGCATAGAGCCTACCTTAGGCAAGAAAGGCAAAATTCGAAACACTATTGTGTGGAAGAAAAGGCCAATTTTATTCAATTTACCATATTGGGAGGTAATAATGTACACACATTAACTATAGTTAATTATTAAATATGTGATGCTTGACGGATTTCAATATATTTATGCCTTATTTGAATCGATGGTTTAATTTTTCTTCCATATTATCATGAATTCATTCTTATATGGTTGGATGCATAAACTCCTAGCGCATCACATTTTAGATGTAATGCACATAGAAAAAAATGTGTGTGAAATTATTTTTGGAACCCTTATATATTATATAAAAGGAAAATAAAAAAATGGGAAAAATTATTGTGATGAGTTACAATAGTTGGGTATAAGGAGATCACTATGTCCACAAAATCAAGGGAAAAAATATTTCTTCCACCTGCACTACACACTCTTCGAAAAAAAGATAAAGAGACACTATGTGCTATTTTGTTCACGTTAAAAGTCCCTAATGGTTATAGCTAAAACCCTAGAAATTATATATATCTATGGAAAAGCTTAAACTTCATAGTATGAATTCACATTATTTACATGTTTTCATGCAACAACTCTTTCCAGTAGCAATGCACCATGTGTTACCAAAAGTTGCGTAAAACACCACTTGTAGGCTTTGCTTCTTTTATATGCAAATTTGTGGGATATGGTGGATCCAACAGACCTTGAAAACTTATAAGATGATTTCATGGAGACATTGTTCTTGAAAAATACATCTCACCCCCGCCCCCCCCCCCTCCCAAATCATTCTTTGATATAATGATACATTTGACTGTACACTTGGTACAAGAGCTACATTTATGTGGCCCAGTCACATATTGATGGATGTACCCTTTTGAAAGGTTAGTGAAATTTTGATGTGTACATAAATTCCAACATATTATTTTCATCTACTATATTATTAAAAAATATTTATTCATACCTTCAATTTGAAATGCAACCTTTGTGTTTTTTCAGGGAAAGTGAAAGTAAAAACATGAAGTTTTTTTTTGTATGCAGTTTCATATCATTTTCATTTTATGTAAATTTGTTTAGAAATATACTTGTAAGAAAACTTGGTACTCTAGTTCAAAAGGAAATTTCACTTCCCATAGCATACCTAATGGTTGACCATTGTGTGTTGTTGCTCTGTTGTCGCCTTTGACTTCTCTGTCAAACCCTAGAGCCTTCCAATGGCCTCTGCAGACTGGGTTGCTCCTCCTCTACCCCCTTCATCCTTATCTGATGATAATGCCTTTAAAACCCTAGTGGCCTCCCTCCCCAAGCACTCACAATCATTTTAATCTCCTTCTAAGTTCGTAAAGGGAAACAAGGAAGTGAAAAACATCACTTTTCCCAATGGTGTATGTTGAACTTCGCTTGCATACACGGAGCGCCCTATGATAGGTAAGTTCACTAGGATGTATCCCTCACCCAAATCCATGAATATCTAGATGGGAAATACATGGAAACCCATGATGAAAGGGGATATAATTTTGTCTTTTGTTGGAAATGGATTCTTCATTTTTTATTTGAAATAAAAGAAGACTGAGATGTGCTTTTTCGAAATGGCCCTTATTTCTTTTGTTCTCATAGCATGTACCCGAATAAATGGACTTTAGACTTCAATCCCAATGAAGATATTCCCACATCTATCCTAGTTTGGGTTAATATACCTCGGCTCCCCATTTCCTGTTGGAGTGATGACTTTTTAGGGGCTGTTGGAAATGGGCTAGGAAAATACTTGGACAAATATGAACCTAAAGGCTCACAATTTTCCTGTGCCAAAATTTGTCTGGAATTTGTTATGGAAAAGGTTTTTCCTGCATATATTAATCTACACTTGGGAGAATGGAAACACATACAAACTCTGGACTATGAACAAATACCAATCAAGTGCCTTCATTTCCATGAATATGGACATTTTGTGAGGGATTGTACTAAAGCAAGGTAGAATAAATATACGGATATCTCAACCCCCCAGGAGGAGTAGTGGAAAATGCAGAGGAAAGGAGGAATGAAAGGGAAATAACTAATAAAAATATTTCAAGGAACAAAAGGTAATAACCCAACTACCACTTGCTTCAATCCCTTCAATGTTCTTAGCACCTCAATAGTGGAGGAGGAGGTTCCTACCCAGCGAGAAGAATCCAGGAGTAAGGTGGACAAATTGGACAAAAAAAGTGGTGGCCTGGGTGCACGCGATATAGACAAATGCCCTAATCCTGATATAATTTCCTCTAATTCTGGCTGAAACCCTTCTTCTTCTCTCACTGGAGTATCAGTCATCTATTTCTAGGCTGATTGTTCATAAATTTCCTTTTTGGCCACTATCACCACTCTTCTCCCCTTAATCACCCCAACCCTTGTTATCGGGAACAATTTACACAATAGACTATCGGAACTATAATTCCATGGAAATTACACAATACACTATCGACGGGCTTTTGAGTGGACTTAACGCAATTGTGCATAAAATACACTATTAGCGGTTCCACACTACCATAGTGCGATTACCCATGGAAATAGACTCTCGTCTGGTTTAATGGTTGTAGTGTTATTTCACAAGAAATTACACTATCGGCAGGCTTTTACATAGGAAAGCGTTAATATACTCAAATACACTATCGGCCGGTCTTTACTCCATAAAATGGAATAACACTATCGTAATCGCTATCGGCAGTTCCTATAGAACGGAACATAAGATAACGGCCCTTCCGATGTGATAACACATAGTGTTATCGGAAATCACAATCGGCGATCTCAATGCCTCTTTTCCAGACTCTTTCCGCTTAGGTCTTGTGATCTGATTAAATCGCGGACCCTATATGTTATAAAACCACCCTTATAAGGTTTTGGGTTTGAATGTCGCAAATTCGGCTTTGGCACTTTAAAGGGTCAGTCCCTCTTCGCTCCAACACTGCGATGTGATAACACTTGTGGACCCGATATGAGTATTGGCCTCGTTGAATAAGATTTCAAGTCCGAAACTCAATTTCGGCTAAGGTTTTTCATGGTTTTTCAGTGTAAACCAGAGTTTCCGCCAGATTTTCAAGCAAACAGGCATTTAGATGCATAAAAAGGGTTTTGGAGAGCCCAAGTTCTCTGGAATCGACCAATACACTGAGATATCTGCTCCTTTCTTCAGCAATGCGGAATAAACACTTTTGGTCAAAGTCCCTTTACAACAACATCAAACTTACATATGTACTAGTTCGTGTTAACAACGAGTTCCTAAAACAGAGGCTTAATTTAATACAACTATCAGTTCTGCGAGACATCCTCCTCGAGAACCTCCACTATGCTAACTAATCCTATCTATTCAGCGAAGTATTCTCCTCGAGAACCTCCACTATGGCTTAACATTTTAACATTTATTACATCATGATTTATTCCTAGATTCTATCTCTATGCTAAACTAGAAAAACATGGAAATTGATGGCTAAAGGATACCACTCCTTTGCTTGTAGATTTTTTTTTTGTATTTTTGGAATAAGTTTGAAAATTTTCCCTCCAAGTCTCATGCTCCTGCATCAGAATCCTGAGGACAAAATTCTTCATGGGCTCCTATACATGAGCTCTTCTACAGAACTTCCTAGCTTCTGTAGCATGTTTTCTATTACCCAAGTAGCTTCAGAGGTTGGTTGATCCTTCCATTTTACCAAATACTGAAAGTACTCCTATCCTCTGGTTTGTTTGAACACCTTCTTGTCCAAAATCCTTTCTGGTTGCAATTCTTTTGCTGTAGGTAACTATTTTACCCAGTCAATCTCTTGTGTCCCCTGAACTTGTGTTGTATCATCTGCAGTTTCACCTTCATACTTGTATAGGTTAGCAACATTGAAAATTGGAGATATTCCAACATTAGGGGGTAATTCAATTTCATATGCATTTATAGAAAATTTCCTTAATACTTTGCATGGTCCAATTTTTTGGAACTTTAATTTGTTATACTCCCTATTTGGAAATCTTTCCTTTCTGAGGTGTGCTAAAACCAAATATCCAACTTCAAAGTTCATCTCTCTTCTTCTCATGTCTGCTTTGGTTTTATACTTGATGTTGCTATCATGCAGCTATTGTTTCACTTGTTCATGTATTGTTTGCATTTCTGAAGCAAAATCTTCACTCTCTGCACTTCTCATCTCATCGTTTCCCAAGTTTCTTAACATAGATACTCCTCTTGGATGAATTCCATAAAATATATGGAATGGACTCTGTCCTGTAGTCCTGTTAGGTGAGTCATTATATGCATATTCAGCTTGTGCCAACACTTGATCCCACTGTTTTGGTTTTTCTACAGTAAGACTCCTTAAAAGATTGCCTAAACTCATGTTCACTACTTCAGTTTGTCCATTAGTCTGTGGATGTAGGCAGAACTGAAACTCAGTTTAGTTCCCAACTTCTTCCATAATGTCCTCCAGAAATGTTCAACAAAATTGGAATCTCTGTCTGAGACAATACTCTTAGGCAACCCATGCAATCTTACTATCTCCTTGAAAAACAAATTAGCAATGTGAGTAGCATCACTAGTTTCATAACATGGAATAAAATGTGCCATTTTTGAAAATATGTCCACTACAAAAAAAATTGAATCATTACCCCTTTGAGTCTTGGGTAAGTCCAAAACAAAATCCATACTTACCATATCCCAAGGCCTCTCTGGAATTGGTAATGGGACATACAAACCTGTGTTTTGGCTTCTTCCTTTTGCATATTGACATATTTTACAAGTTTTCACATACTTTTCCACTTCAGATCTCATTTTTGGCTAGAAATGAAATCTGTTCAATTGTTCATAAGTCTTCTCTATACCAAAATGTCCTGCAAGTCCACCACTATGTTTCTCTTTGATTAAATTCTCCCTCATAGAACAGTTTGGTATGCATACTTGATTCCTTTTAAACAACAGTCCATCTTGTAAGAAATAATCAAACCATTTACTCCTATCCATCAAAACAGGATTCTTACAAGCTTCAAATGCCTCTTTAAAATCTGAATCTGTCTCATATAATTCTTTTAGAAAATCAAAACCCAACACTTGAATTTGACTTTATTGAAGTAATACATTTCTCCTACTTAAGGTATCAGCAACTTTATTTGATTGGCCATTTATGTGCTTCAAGACAAAATGGAAACCTTGAAGATGCTCTACCCATTTAGCATGTTTCTGGCTAAGCTTTGGCTATTGCATAATATACTGTAGTGCATGGTTATCTGAATAAAGTATGAACTCCTTTGACATTAGATAATGTCTCCACTTCTTCAATGACTACACAACTGCATAGAACTCTTTATCATAAGAAGAATACTTATTTTTGGGATCATTCATCTTTTCACTAAAATAAGCTATAGATCTGTCTTCTTGACTTAAAACACCTTCAATTTCTTCTCCACTGGCATCACACTTTACTTGGAAAGGCTTACTAAAATCAGGTAGAACCAAAGTAGGATTTTTAGTGATCTTCTTCTTCAATAGCTGAAAATTCTTTTCTGCGTCAGCAGTCCATCTAAATGGTTGTTTATCCTTTTTTATGGTCTCAATAATAGGTGCATTGATCTTACTAAATTTTTTATGAATTTTCTATTAAAACTAACAAGACCATGGAAAATTCTTACCTCAAAAACACTTTTAGGTGAAGGCCACTCCATGATTGCCTTGATCTTCTTTGGATCCATCTTCATCCCTTCAGAAAAAATAACAAAACCCAAATACACTAACTCCTCTTTCATGAATGAAAACTTCTTCAAATTCAACAATAACGTCTCTTGTTGTAGCCTTTGTAAGGCATAATTTAGATGTCTCATGTGCTCCTCCTTGGACCTGTTGTAAACTAATATATCGTCCATATATACTATTAAAAATTTACCAATAAACTCCTTAAGAACTTCATTCATGAGTCTCATAAATGTACTTGGTGCATTTGACAACCCTAAAGGCATTAATTTCCACTCATACAATCCCTCATTTGTCTTAAAGGCAATTTTCCACTCATCCCCTTCTCTTATCCTTATCTGATGATACCCACTTTTAAGATCTAGTTTTGAAAAATACTTTGCTCCACTAAAGCAATCTATTAAATCTTCAATTCTAAGTAAAGGAAACTTGTTACTAATTGTGATTTTATTGATGGCTCTTGAATCTGTACACATTCTCCAGCCTCCATCTTTCTTTGGACTCAACACTGGGTGTACTGCACAAGGACTCAAGATTTCTCTAATCAGTCCTTTATCAAGCAGTTCCTGCACCTGCTTCCTAACCTCTTCATTTTCTGTAGGAGTAATTCTGTACGCTACTTTGTTAGGTAGACTTGCTCTAGGAATCAAATCTATATGATGGCTAATTCTTCTAATGGGTGGAAACTCATTAGGTAAATCATCAACAATGATATCACAATAGTTATCCAACATTTCTTGAATTTTAATCTGTAAATCAGAAACTTTAGTGGAAGTCATTATTACCTTGGGCTTGCAAATTACAACAAAATTTACCTCATTCTCTTCAATCTATGGCAAGTCTTCCTTTCCTCCCAGTAACAGAGTTTTTGGATCAGTCTTCTTTCCTGATGCATCTTATTCTTTCATAGGCAGCAACGTATGATTGATACCAACTTTACTAAACTTGTAGGTGTTTCTTTTCCCATCATGAATAGCTCCTCTATCATATTTCCAAGGTCTTCCAAGCAATATGTGACACACATCCATTGGCATCACATCACATACAATTTTGTCCTTATATTTGCCCAACTGCAACTCCACTTCACACTATTCATTCACTAACAGTTGATGTCACTTTTGTAACCATGACACCTTGTAAGGTGTTGGATGTTTCATTGTATTCAGCTTAATTTCTCCACCACTTCTGTAGAGACAAAATTATTAGTGTTGCCACTATCAACAATCATCTGACAACATTTCCCTTGAACCTTACACACTGTTCTGAACAAAGTCTTTCTTTGTGATGGTTCAACTATCTCCTTTGCTGGTTTGAGCAAAACTTTATTGATTACCAAAGATTCTCCTCTCTCTGGTATATTTTCTTCTTTTGCCACTACTGTTGCTATTGCTTCTCCCTCAACTTGAGCAACAATTTCATTCCTCTAACTTGTTCCTGCACTCTCTGGGCACTCAAAATCTCTGTGTCCCAGTTTGTTACACCTATAACATCTTACTTCTTTTCCTCTGCCTCTTCCTCCTCTTCCTCTAGAAAAACTCCCTCTGCCACTTGCATCACCATGTTGGGTTGAGCTGCTGCTAGCTCCATCTTTAGGTGTTGTAGATCTTCCTCTACCACTTTGACTTCCCCTTCCTTGGAAAGTACCTCTCCCTATGGCAAACTGCTTCCTCACGAGTTTTTCTTTAGCTTTCAATACCATCTGATAAGCTTCCTCTACTATTTTAGGAGACAGTATACTTATTTCATCTTGAATGTCCATCCTAAGGCCATTCACATAACTAGCTATCTTCTCATCTATATCCTGAATTTGTCAAGCTCTTATGCTTACCTTATAGAATTCCTCTGTGTATTCTTTCACTGTCATAGACCTTTGTCTAAGATTCTGCATCCGTCTGAACAAGGTTTGTTGATAATTACTTGGTAGAAACTCACCTCTTAGCTTTGCTACCATCCTGCTCCAATTTTTGATAGGTTGCTTGCCAAGTCTCTTTCTTTCTGCCTACACTCCATCCTACCAAAGCGCTGCATGTTCTTTTAGCTTGGTGACACAAAAATTTACTTTCTTCTCATCTTTTGTTTCTTCATAGTCAAAGAATTTCTCCATGCCATTAATCCAATCTATCAATTCTTCTGGATTCAGTCCTCCTTCATATATTTAAACCTCATTCTTTGGCCTAGCTGTGGATCTCAACATTGACTGGAAGAATCTCATCTTAGGAGTAACTGCTACAGCTTCCTCCTCTCCTTCAGCTTCAACCTCAGGCTCACTAACATCCCCATCATCTATATTTCTTCCTGCTGTTAATGCCTATAATATTGCTTGCATCTATTGCACAACTTCCATCACTTCAGCATTTGCAACTCGCTGTCCTCTTCTACCATGTCCTCTTCCAACTCTGAAAGCCATATTAAATTTCTTTCTTCTGCTTCTGAGATTCAATTCAGTGTCAAAAGGTTGCTCTGATACCACTGATGGTGGCCTAGGTGTAGGCGACATAGACAAACACCCTAATCCTGATATAATTTCCTCTAATTATGGTTGAAACCCTTCTTCTTCTCTCACTAGAGTATTGGTCATCTATTTCTAGGTTGACTGTTCATAAATTTCCTTTTCGGCCATTATCACCACTCTTTTCCCCTTAATCACCCCAACCCTTGTTATCGGGAACAATTTACACAATAGAGCTTCTTTTCCTCTATCGGAACTGTAACTCCATGGAAATTACACAATACATTATCGGTAGTATTTTGAGTGGACTTAACACAATTGTGCATAAAATACACTATTGGCGGTTCCACACTACCATAGTGCGATTACTCGTGGAAATACACTCTTGGCAGGTTTAATGGTCGTAGTGTTATTTCACAAGAAATTACACTATCGACGGGCTTTTACATAGGAAAGCATTAATATACTCAAATACACTATCGGTGGGTCTTTACTCCATAAAATGGAATAACACTATCGCAATCACTATCAACAGTTCCTATGGAACGAAACATAACATAACGGCCCTTTCGATGCGATAACACATAGTGTTATCAAAAATTGCAATCAGTGATCTCAATGCCTCTTTGCCAGACTCTTTCTACTTAGGTCTTGTGATTCGATTAAACTGCAGACCTGATATGTTATAAAACCACCCTTATAAGGTTTTTGGTCCGAATGTCGCAACTTCGACTTTGACACTTTAAAGGGTCAGTCTCTCTTCGATCCAACACTACGATGCGATAACACTTGCAGACCCGATATGAGTATTGGTCCCATTTAATAAGATTTCAAGTCTGGAACTTAATTCTGGCTAAGTTTTTTCACGATTTTTCAGTGTAAACTAGAGTTTCCGCTAGATTTTCAAGAAAACAGGCATTCAGATGCATAAAAAGGGTTTCAGAGAGCATAAGTTTTCCGATATTGACCAATACACAGAGATATCTACTCCTTTCTTCAACAATGCGGAATAAACACTTTCGATCAAAATCCCTTTACAATAGCATCAAACTTACATATGTACTGGTTCGTGTTAACAACTAGTTCCTAAAACAGAGGCTTAATTTAATACAACTATCAATTCTGCGAGACATCCTCCTTGAGAACCTCCACTATGGCTTAACATTTTAACATTTATTACATCATGATTTATTCCTAGATTCTATCTCTATGCTAAACTAGAAAAACATGGAAATTGATGGCTAAAGGATCCCACTCCTTTGCTTGTAATTTTTTTTGTATTTTTGGAATAAGTTTGAATATTTTCCCTCCAAGTCTCATGCTCCTACATCAGAAGGAGCTGAGGAAGGCGAATTCATGGTGGAGAATAGCCCATCAGACAAAGATGTGTGGGAAGCCTCCCCCTCTCTGGTGGTTCTACGTCTGAACCCTCCAAGTAACCATCCAGACAGTGTGGATGAATAAATAGCAAGAGCCATAACTCGTCATATGAATCAAAACCTCTAATGGGTGGACGATTGTAGTAGTCAAGAAATTGAGAGATCCAAGAAAAAAGGTCGACCAAAATAGAAGGAAGTGAGGGAAAAAGAAGCAGAGCCGAATAAAAAATTGGGAAACCAGTCAATCTTTACTGAAATTCTTAAAGGGAAGGCAACGAAGATAAGGAAGGAAAGGAAGGTGGGTTCATAAAAAATCCCCCTATTAAATAAGAGTAATAGCATGGAACATCAGGGGACTAGGGAACCCTGTTAAAGCCCTAGTTGTGAGAGATATAATAAAACAAGAATATTTGTTGGTGTTTTCTGAAAGTTTTATGCGGGATTTATGACTACGGATAGAAATATCTCCCCTAGGTCTGGTGGTTAACCTAGAACAACATAATGAAAAAGGACCCAATATTTTCCTTAAATTAAATAGATGAGGGGATGAAACCTACTCGAAATTTATCATATGTTTCGCTCCTTGTTTGGCTTGAATGCTCCAATCCTAGCTCCAACTGCCAAAATTAGAACTTGTATAACCACACAACACAAGCCAAGAAAATACAAGGTTTATGTAGCATCATATATCTACTTTATTCAACATATCAACATGGTATTGAAATACATCAAATAATGACATCACATTTAGGAAAACAAAGAACTATTTGTATTGATATAAATGGAGTGAGTTACAACCATAAATAGGTCTTGATCTTGTAGAATATCTCCTCCAAGTTGTTGACTTGTCCTTCCTTTTTCACAAAGTGCACCTCAATCACCCTAAATGCATGAAATTAAAACTCTCACCACAACAACGTAAGGGTAGAATCACTCTCCAAAAGCCAACCCCTTGCATATGGAAGGTTGTAGATATATAGAGGAGTGAGGTAAGTTGGGAGTTCTTATCCTTTTACCAATCTTGGGATTGAGATCCACTCTTGATGGAAGGATGAGATCTAAGGATATGGGATGGAAACTCCAAGGTAGGATAAGATAGGATTTAAAATTTTTATCTAAGGTAAATGGTTACAACATATCTTGGAAGCTTCTGGAAATGGAAGCTTCGAGATTCTCTCTCTTTTTCCTGAATTTCTAGAACCAACGTAGGTGCAAAGGAGAGAAAACTTTAGGTGATCAATGTAGGCCACAATGGAGCAACTTGTAGGTGAATGTTTTCCAACTAGAGGCCAAGGTGCGTTGGTCCTAAAATTAGCTTAGATGATGCAATTTTAGGTAGAAAATCTCTAGAATGAGAGAGTCATGCATAGGCCTTTGTGCAATGATGATGTAAAGGGGAATAGGATGTGAATGACCCAGTTCAGACGCTGATTGATCAGATGAGGAAAAATAGCCTATAACAGAGTGCCCCCTAAAGCTTAAAGTCAGAGATGATGACTAATGACTAAACTGATTTACCTTGTGACAAGTTGGGATCAAGAACAACCAGCGAGATCGTCTCCTGTTACAATACATTTACATCATGACATACTTTTGGTGAGGGAGGCATACCATACTCATCACATAAGCTAACATTACATGTATAATGATCAAAAGACATGTCCAATAATTATTGATGGTGGACCCATCACTGGATGACTATCAGTATGAGAATATCCATCATACATAGTGATCTTGTATAATCCTAAAATCGTAGCCCAGATGGCGGAACTAGATCTGGGGTCTTCTACCTCGTTCACATGACCAACCAATGTATGAGTCTAACCATGTGAATCAATGAGTTGAAGTTGAACATGGTAGACAACATCTGATTACTGGCTAATGATGTAAGCCATTAACAGACGCAAGAGAAACAACTGATGATGTTAATGGCTCTCAAGATACTAAAGTACAATCCGTATTGTGTGAATAAATGAGTTGATGTCGAACACCACAAAAAATCTTTCGTTCGAAGGCCAATGATGTAAACCTATCGCCGATAGCGAGGAAAATTTCCATTGATGTATGCAAATACCAGGGTACTGATGGCTGTTTATCAGTCAACTTCCTAGATAATGTGTTGATGTTGACAGGAAGCAACCCATCGCAGGAGGGCCTTTATGTTACTCCCATCAACGACCTAACATGGGTATCATGATTGAGACAGAATGATTTTGATATGGAACTGGATCAGGAAAGGAAAACATGGAATGAAGGCTTAAGAGTATTGCAACAAATATAAGCTGAATGACTTCTCTTGAACACACCAGTGACACTTAAATGGAGTTGGCAGCATGGACCCAAAACCAAAATGGAGGTTTCGTGAAGGTATGATGAAATTAAAGATAAGCAGATTACCCAACCCAACAACCATAGAGATGAAGTGGAAGAGCGTCGTGTGCAAGAGTGACTCGCTACCGTTAACAAATGGAGTACCCTGTTTTCCCAATTTCCCCAACACCTCTTTATTTACCTCTTTAATTTTTAACAAGATTGAGGATGATAACATATACTTGATCTATACGTCCATCCTTCAGATGAATCCCTTCAAGTCTATTTAAGGAACCCAGAGAAGGAGTGGTTTGATCTTGTCATGCTCAACAAGTCGATCGATTTTTGATGTTTTAATGAGTCCAACAAAGGTAAAACTCGACTTCTTTTTCATGTTTAGAGAGTTAGAAAAATGGGCGAAAAAGAAAACTCCAAATGTCCCTTTCCGTAAGTAGTTACCTTAGGTCTGAAAAAGTAGAAAACAATACCCAAGTGAACCTCATAGCCGTGTTCAACTAAGGTATTCATTTTTCGTAGTTAGTCTATCTCGGTCTGGAAAAGGGTTAAACTTATACCGAGTAGACTTATTTTCATTTACTTTTATGAGTTCAAAAATACAAGTGCTCGACAATCTTTTCATGTTTTGGGAGTCTGAAAGGATCTAAAAGAGGACTCCAAGGGGTTCCTTTTTTGTTGGTTTAAAGAGCCCGAAAAAGAGATAAAAGTGCACTCTTCAGTAAAAATAACTTGTTCAAATCACAACAAAATTAGTTAACAATTGTCGACTTGCTCAAAACAACACATAAAGGATTAAACATAACTATTTCATAGTAAAAACTAAATCATGACTAGGTCAAAACATTAAAAATGAATAAAATAATGAAAAATATGACCATATATACTCAAAAAGGACTATTCATCTTTACCATTTCACATTTACCTTCAATAGTGAGAGTTATGAGTACTTTTTCCCTCGATCTTCTGCAACTAATTGCAGCCAATCTAGTGGACCATTTCAAGTATCGTCACTTCCAAGTAGGAGCTAAAATCCTTCTCTTTCTTTCTGTGGTTCCATTTTATGATTTCATGCAAAATTTTTGAGGTTTTTAGGGCCCCTAGGTTTCAAAATTTCACCCTAGAACCAACGCAGGCCCAAAGGGTCGTAAAGTGTGTTGCACCTAAGCATTCATGCATTGTATGCAGGGGTGCAATGCTCTAGTTTTCTCTTCTGGGGTGTGTTGGGTGCAAATCAAAAGTTTGTTCAACATTTTTTCCTTAAGATTTGTCAAATTTTTTGCATGAAAATGATCCCAATGAATCTCTTATTGATGTTTCAGGGGTTCATAAGCACCAAATGGCTTCCATATGGAAAGAAAGAGAACGTGAGGAACGTGATTGGAATACAACAAATGATCCTGCTACCATTCAAGCAGTAAGGAACTGTGGATTACTAAAATTCTTCTAGCTTCTTCGTATGGGGTAATAAATGGAGTTGTTGAAATACCTTGTTTGTTCATGGGATGTTTAGGCACAAGCGTTCAAGTTTGGGGAACATCTGCTCAAGATAAAGGTAGAGGATATCTACTTTATGAAAGGTCTATCTATGAGGGGAGCCCCCATATCTATCCTGTGTGGGAGAAGTTGTGGGGAGACAGTGAAAGATTATATCGCCACCTATTGTAGACCTCGAGCCCAGCCAACAAAGGATGGAAAGATCAGTATAAAAGATGTGACCTAGTTACCTTTGAGAATGACCCTATTTATTATCTCAATATTGGCAAGTAGATCAACATTTCATGTGGCAAGCAGATCATACATGCAATATTGATTGGAGTGTCTAAAGCCAACACTCTTCAACTAGAGTGAGGGAGTTCTGTTTAATATGAAAGAACAACTATCTAAAGAAAAAGAGGGAAAACTAAAGAACTTTGGATACGGTGAAATCTTAGTTTACTTTGCATTAGAGTGGGTTCCATTACTTCAGCCTCAACATATTATACTCGATCTTATCAATATGAAGGTGTTGCGTATGAGGAGGTGGATAGACCATATGTCCTGACATGCAGGGTCGTCGATGATCAACTTCTCACCAGCCTTCTTTAGATGGTTGCACATAAATTTTATTATGATCAACGACTATCCTTACGTAGGCAAGGATTTATGTGATGACCTTGATCTCGTGCTTCCTAAGGGTGAGAAATGGGGTGCTTCAAGTAAGAAATTTCAACCTTTTTAAGTTTTGAAAGTATTACAATTTTTTTTTTGTGTTTTTTGATATTTTTGAGACTAAAATATTGATGTTTCATGTAGATGTGGGACCAATTCAACCTATTGGTGCTTCATATCTCCATTTTGCAAAGGAACAACAGTAGGAGGAGGCAGTAGGACCAGAATAGGTTGTTGTGGTAGGACGAGATATGCTACTGGATCCAGATGTAGTAGAGGTCCTATTAGAGGTAGAGCACCACATGGAAGGGTTGACCCACAAAATTGATGAGACTGCGGTTGACCAAATTTCATTGTGACTTTAGTGATACACCATAAGAGTGCATAGTCATATCGGTCAACTACTCCACAGGATGACTCATGCAATGTCATTCTATCATGAGCCCCTTGGATTTGTCTACTTAGATATTTGCATGTAGTTTTTTATATGGGAGATCTATGCCATATGTCCCTTGGGCACAAGTTCTTGTAAAACCAATAGTATTATATATATATATATATAATATATATATATATATATATATATATATATATATATATATATATATATATATTCAGTGTTTTTGGCTTTCTATTGTATTTTCAATATGATGTGATGTGAATTGAAAATTAATTACATTCATTGCAAATGTCTATCGAAAACTTGATTAGCTAGGGTATATGTCAATGTATTTAGATTTATAGAAATGTGTTTATATTGTATGAAATCGAAATGTTTTCTAAAAGGTGAACTCTTAAAACCATGCATAATATGGTGGGACTTATAACTAAATAGACACTAGAAAGTTGTAGCACTACGAGTTGTGAGTCAAGTTTGATGACTAAATGGTGGATACCATGTGCAGTAGCATCAGACAGTAACTCGACCACGACTCTATACTCAACAATTATGTTGGTGGAGTGACCAATACAAATCCATTGTAGAATCACTAACTCGGCATTTGGAGAAAAGATATCCCATGCTATGGAATATAAATTCCGAGTACTGCGACTAGCACCATCAGCATAACTGATAAAAGTCTAAAGAGATATCAACATCTACAAACAAAATGTAAAAGGGAAATCAACAAAAACCATATGAAACTCTAAAACAACACACTGCAAACACACTCAACACACTTATAAACAATAAGTACACAGTGAGAACTAAACTTGAGATCAAGCATAGTATTTTTTGAAGTACAACTCATTTCTAGGCTACATAAGGGGAACTCCATCAAAATATACTAACTTGTAGGCCTCTTTTACAAGGACTCTCTTGAAAATCTATGGACCTAACCGCATGGGTTGAAGCTTTCCTGAACCTAACTTATCAGAATCTTGGTCATACAGAAGAATAAGGTCTCCTTCTAAGAAGACAAGAGGCTTGACACTTTTATCATACTATGCCTTGATGCGTCTTTTATGAGCTTCATTATCTATAGAAGCATCGCATTAGGTTTCATCTAAATGAGTCAGATGTAAAAGATGCTCCTCCTCTACGGACGTGGTAGGGAGAATTTTGATAGCTAGTTTCAATGATGGAATTTCGCATTCAATTGGGAAGATAGCTTCTAGACCATATACCATATGAAATGGTGTAAACTCGGTAGTCGTCTTGACTAAGGTTCGGTATGCCCACAAAGTAGCATAAAGGACCAAATTCTAGTCCGTTTTATGGACCCCTACCATGCATTGAAGCATTAAATCAAGAAATTTGTCGATGGCCTCAACCTATCCATTAGCTTGAGGATAGTAGGGAGTGGAACTTTCATGGGAAAGTCCCAACTTATTAGTTCAGTCTTAATATGATTCTGGAAATTTTTTCCGCAATCCCTAACTATTGCTTGTGGTATGCTTGTGAAATACCAAACTGTGCGATGACGTGTTGAGAAAGAAGTATGCAGTTGTTTCACCAGTGTTGTTAAATGTAGGCATCACCTCAACCTATTTAGTAAAGTAGTCAACTATGACAATAATATAACCATGCCCCCTAGCTGAGTGAGGGTTACAAGTCATAAAGTTAATAACCCATTTTACAAAGGGACAAACAACGATAATGGGATGCAACGGAGCGCGTAGAGCATGGGCCTTATGATCATATATCTAGCACACATGACACTTATGGACAATGAGGATGCAGTCTCGAAATATGGTAGGCTAGTAGTAACCAACACGTAAAATTTTCTGGGTGGTACCATAATCAAATAAATGTCTTCCACATGCCCCCATGTGTCACTCATCTAGGACTTTCTCGGCCTCCTCAAGTGTGAGGCACCCTTGTAAAATCGTATCGATACCATGATGCTAAATTGTGTAGTTGATAATGATGTAATTTCGGGCTTGGTAACAAATACGTCACTGCTCTGTGCGAGAGGTATTAGACTGGAAATTATGGGTTTGGAGATAAATGACAAGATTAGGAAGAACGACTCATCAGGAATAGAATATTCATATGTAGATTCCAAATTAGAAGAAGGAAGATAACACATTTGTTCCACGAAAACTAGGGATTTCTTTGACTTGGAGTTAATGAATTCCAGGTCAATTTTTTTGTAAAATGATAATCCATTTCGATTATTTCACCCCCAACAATCTGAAATGACCATAGTTTTCCGAAGAAAAATGTAATGGCGAAATCTTTGGACGACTTGAACGACCTCCAAAGCCAACTTTTCTATGTGGGAGTATCAAATCTTGGTATCATTAAGATTCTGACTTAGATAATGAATGGGATTTTCATTCCCTAAATCATCTTCTTGGACCAATACCATTACTATAGTAGAAATGGTAGCAACAAGATACAAGAACTAGTCATGCTGATAATCAGGGGGATATAGAAGAGATGCCCAAACGAGTACAACTTTCAGGGCATCAAACACTTTCTGAGCTATGTCATCCCAATGGAAGGGAATCCATTTTTTTAGAAAATGAGTGGATCCTTTGGTCAACTCAATGTAATTAGGGATGAATATTCATAGGAAGTTAGCTATCCCTTGAGTCATTGAAGCTGAATGAGTGAAGAAGGTGTAGGCAAATCAACAATTGCCTGAACTTTCAATGGATTTATATGAATTCCTTTTTTGGATATGAAAAAACCCAGAATTCAATTAGAACTGACACAAAACACACATTTGTGTGGGTTAAGTCCAATATTGTCTACAATGAAGGAAAATACCATGAAGATGCATCGGGTGATTATTCCAATGTTTTGAGTGAGTAGGGAGGTCATCCAAATATGGTTGAATGATGTGTTTGATATCATGAAAAGTGTAATCCATGGCACATTGAAATGTGGACCCAACATTCTTTAAAATTAAAGGGAGTTTCCTATAGGCGAAAGTGCCCTAAGGATAGATAAAAGCAGTTTTAGGTTGGTCCGATGGGAGAATGTTGATTTAATTATAGCCCAAAAATCCATCCATAAATGAATAAATTTCGCAGCTAGTGCAGTCATCAAGAATCTGGTAAATAAATGGGGTTGTATAATTGTCCTTTGGACATGCACGATTCACATCCAAATAATCAAAGAACACTCAAATGGTGCCCTGCTACTTCATGAAAGGAACTACATTCGACACTCAATCAATTAAAGGAACGGGGTATATGAAACCAGCTTGAAGAAGATTTTCAACTTCAACGTTAATGCCAATAGCCTTCTTGGGATGGATTAGATGGAGGTGCTTCCAGAATGTTTTTGCATTAGGATATATCTTAATTTCATGCACAACTATGTCGATACCTAGCATTTCCTTGTAGGTCCAGGCAAAGAAATCCCAAAACTCATGAAAAAGGGCTTGATAAATCTTGATCTCAGATGGAGAACAAGATGCTCCAATGTGTATATTTTTCATGACACCTAGCATGATGGAAATTTCAATAGGTATCATATCTTTAATATTTGAGAAGTTTTTTTCCAAATCAACCTCATGAATAGAGACAAAATTCGTAAAACTTTTGACAGAATTGGGCGAGTATACATCACTGAGACTATCCTCAATGGAATAAGGTAAGGAGGAATGATGGTGATGTTCTTCCAATGGCGCATCATTCGACATCATGATCTCCATGATGCTTTCATCATTGGGGAATACATGCGAGAAAGGAGTAGAAGATGTATCAAAGTCCAATGATTTGTCTACCCAATTAAGCAAATCAAAGGAAGAAACCGCATAAGCCTAATAAATGGCTCTATAATCTAGCTCCATGGGGCTTAGTGGCATTCAGTCACCAAAACTTTGGACGTCAGTTTCATTTGGTACAATCCATGGATCAGCCAGGATAGTAAAAGATGATATCATGTTGATATAGGCTACTGAATATGAGTTGTCAGGAAGGAGAGGAGGAGGGAGTGAAAAGTTTCCCATAAGTGAAGAATCCTTCAACAATCTAACTCTGACATGTTGATATGACTGTAGGGTTTTCCCTACAAAAGGGACACTTCCAGTAACATGTGAATCCAAGGTGAAAAAGGTGAGTTGGTCTATGGCTACAATCCTGCCTTTATGAGGAAAGGGGATCATATGGAAGTAAGTCAAAATGAAAATAATTATGGCATAAACCCACTTATGTCCCTATAGAAGATTGTAATCAAGAGGTTCGTTAATAACTTCAACTTGCAGGGAGTTCAAAATCCCACAAGGTGTGCATGTTCTCCCATTAAAGGCTTTCAATGTGGTAGGTGACTGACTTAGTTGAGGAGAACCAATCACCTTCTAGCAATACATGGACATAATTAAAGTCGAGGCTCCCTCATCCATGATAGAATGATGAATATTCCTACCATGGATGAAGACTTGGATTATGAAATCTAATTGATCTGGAAGCCGAGAGGGGTATAACTTTCATGAGAGAAAACAACAAGGTTGGAATCCGATGGATCCACACATCTGATAGCTGAAAGTAAAGTCTTCTTTTGGGCAGGGTAGTTCTGCAACACCTCAAGAGTTGACATAGTTGATGGAGACTGATCCAAGTCTTTAACTACGTTATAATTCTAAATGGCTCTTCCACGAGGGTTGAAAGTTGACTTATGAATAATTCCCTTCAGAGTTTTAATAGTGAATTTAGCAAGAATCGACAACGGAGTGGGATCTGATGAGGATGGTGTGGAATTGGTGGGTTGATTAGTAGCCTCACCATTCAGTGGAGTCACATTACCATAACCTTGTTTCGAGTAGGCACCAAAACATTAGATCTCGGTTTTGAAGAGGAAAGCATCAAAACCGTGTTAGAGGAATATGGGTCACGAGCAACCATATGAGTCTCTTGATTAGGAAACAAGTCGATCAACACTGCGAGAGAAGTGGAGGACTTAATAAATTGATTCACTTCTGCACGGTGAGGACAGTCATGTGTAAAGTGTTCCTCATTCAAAATCTAGCAAAGATATCGAGGCTTCCGTTTCTCATCAGAAGATTGACTTGGTTGTTTATCTTGTGAAGATGTATCTTTCTTTTTCTTACCTTTTCCTTTCTTATTGATTCCAAGTTTTTGTTGAGACTTGCCTTTATCAGATGATGGGATTGAGAGTTTTGAGCAGATACCAGATGGTTTACTCACTGTCTGCTAGCTAGTAAAGCCAATAATGCCATCAATAACATGAGATTCTTTAGCAAGTGGAGGAGGAACAATAATTGGAGGTATTGGAATGTTTGATATCTTATCATAAAGAGTGTCAAATTGGGTATAAATCAAATCCAAATATTGCACACAAGAAATTACTTTCTCTTCAATCAAGACTCCACCTTTGGCCACATCTTCTGTTATTGGTGCCAATAGATATTTGGTAAACAATTCCACTAGTAATTGATCGAGAACATAAGTTTTGACCAACCAACGACGACGCCTCCACTCATGAATGTGATTTGAAATCTAAGTAGAATCAGATTGACTGAAGTTGGTTAACAGTTATGTTCCATTTTCGTACCTGATGGGAAACTGGAAATTCATGAGGAAGGTTGTGGCTAAGGAGCTGAAATCATGGAATGAAGCTCTAGGTAACTCAATATACCATTTAGTAGCAGTACCCGTAAGCGTTCTTTGGAGAATACGAAATCAAATAGAATCGTCATTAAGGGAGTTTGATGAACACCATAGAATATACATCATGATATACGTCGAAGGGTCTTCTCTTGTGTTCCCATTAAATTTAAGGATATTGGAAGGCATTTTGGTAGGAATAATCAGCCAACAAGGCGAATGAGCGATGGGGTTGTTCGTGAGCCGAGTCAAATCTTACAAATCGAGAGTGGCCAAAAAAAGGCAACTCCCGATTAAATTCAGGTGGAGGATGACCTTGATATGAAAGAATAGTCTGCGAAACAAGCACTTTCATTCCTAGATAGGGAGGGTTCTCGTAATAAGGAACCTGGGTACCAAAATAAGGAGAATTATGATAGTGAGAATACAAGTGAAGTTTTTCACCAACCCCAAGGTAACCATGAATTCGCTGGCCTTTAAAAGGCACCTGAGGAATACCCTGATAAGGTCTATACTGTTGCCCGATGGGAATTTTCATTGTCCCATGATAAAGGGGGTTTGATTGAGGTCGTTTCATGTCATACACAATCTGTCCTACTAGAATTTGAGGAATACCTTGTGCAAGAGATTAGGATTATAAAGGAAGTTGTAAAGGACAAGTAAGTGGGACGTGAGAGGTACTAGATACTAAAGGAATAGGTTGAGATGCAATCACAACCTGTACAAGTTAAGTCACATGATTTTGAGCTTGTTGAGGTATAGATTGAGGAATAGGAACTTGAGATGAAGATAGTACAGGTTGGGAAACAAACAATGAACCCAACATCAAACCAGATTGAATGGGAAAAGTAGGCTTCCAAACACTAACATCCATCCCAGAATAAGCAGGACTATAATAAGGTTGGTTACCAATTTGAGGTATGCCAACAACAGGTTCCCCCCTACCAAAGGGGGAGGGGATGAGGGAGGAAAATTCCCATCATGTGGAAGGTACCCAACATAAGGATAGTTAGGCTATTGAAGAGGACTTTTCCCACTAACATAAGATCCAACCTGTTATTCAACTATAGATGTAGGAGGGGGAGGAGGAGAAGGTTGTGCAACACTCATAAGAGTAGCGCCAGATGGAATTCCCGAAGTGGAAGACATGGGGGAAATCCATAAACTAGAAGATACACTAGAGAAGGTACAAAATAAGGACTAATAACTTGGTGGGATGGATGGGCCACCATACATATGTGCCTTTGGTGATGTCGAAAACATAGATGTGGAAGCGACATTTGGTGTCTCAACCATAGTGGTAGAAACAGGCTGGGAAGCCATATCATTTCCAATCATGGTTAGTAATCCCAATCAAGATTGTCACGTGAAATTCACGGGTGAGTCAAAAGAACCAGGAAAAGTATTTTTTATAAGAGGTGGAGGAGGAAGAAGTGGATAGGTTTGATAAAGGAAAAGAGCCTCCAAATGAGTACAAGGACAAGTCTCTTCTTATGGTATCTCCTCGATACTCACAAGTCCAGGTGGAAGCGATTCATGGTCGGGCCCGAGATATATATTAGGTGGATTTGTCTAAGGCAATGGAAGAGGAGATGGAATACCTGAAGTAACTAGTAAAAATGACTAAGGCTCCTCAGGTTCGATGACATCAGGAAATAAAGTTTCCGACTCAGGAAGGTCATATTATATAACCTTAGGAAACAAAGTTTTAGGTAATTCAATATTGGTTGCGTCAGTTTCACTGACAACAGTAGATATAACCTCGGGTTCAGTACTCAAGGGGATAGATGATTTTGGTTGATCAAATTCAAGAGGAGGACCAAAAGTAGTTCCCGAGTTTCACAATTCAGTAATTTGTGTTATTTTATGCTTCTGACAATGGCTAGTAGTAGCCTCTGGTTGAAGAGGAGTCTTATTTTGCATTCTACGTGAGAGATAGAGTGGGGGATCTTGTTGTTCCATGTTGGATAATAAATATTATCAACACAAAAATAAATAAATGAAAAAGAGGGTAATCTAGGCATAAGGGATTACCAAGCAACCGTGGACTACAATATACACCTTGGTGAACCAAGGACTTAACGTAAGGCATCCAATCTACTTGAATGTTGTGTTCGGTGTATCACAGTATACAAGGTGGCATAGTCAGTTACCTATGGATGGATAAAAACCTATTGGGGCCTCCCAAAATATACTCGACGGTATGTGGGAGAGCAGTTCATAGTAGTGTTTTCTAATGCATAACCATTCGATGAGAGAATTCCCATATACTTTACGTGCGTGGAGTGCCACCAATATACTTGAAGGTACATAGAGTACAATCCTATACACTCACATACGTGGAAAGATATTTAACCCTCGAGATGCAACACTAGAAAACAATGGTAACTCCTATGTTTAACGACGCCAAAACATGTCTCTAGCATAGACCTCTATATGTTTGTGTTAATGCTATAAATTCTCCTTAGGTTGATTCAATAAATTTTAAGTTGATCTTGAATTAAGTTTCAGTTTAATTTCTCACCACGAATTCACCTAAATTCCCTAAAATGAAAATCTAACATGAGGAAATAGAATCTTTCTCTTCAATGAAAATATAGCTAAGGGAAGAGAAAAACAATATAGAACATATAAAATGCAGCAAACAAGATGCACAATGCAATTCCCTTTTCATGCAACTGTTCCTAAATCAATGTAGATGCAAAAACACTAAATGCCAATGCAAGATTTTTCTTTTCACCACACTTGATTTTCAAAAATGAGAAAAACTAAGATGTAAAGGTTAATCACTGATTCAAATACACTTTTCAGAATGAGGACTAGAACAAAAATTCATCCAAGCGATCAATGATCAAACAAAACAAGTTTGCAAGCGACTTAATGATAAGAACAAAGAAAAATTGAAACTAATTCTTACCAAAGGAAATCAAACAAAAATTCAAACCAAATGGAGCCATCAAAGAAACCACAAGACACTCAAGAATCAGGGAAAGTTAACTGGAAGTAGGCTAATTAGGCAACTCTGAGAAAACAAGGCAAATTTTGTGCAAAAACAGGGATCAACATAGGCACAGAAGAGGCACCAGTGCTTTGTAACGTAGGCACAAATAGGGATAAGGTGGGGTGAAATGCTTTTTTCATAGACCAGATGGTGTGTTGGTCTTGGGAAAGAGGATCCCGACACAAAAATTGCAAACAAGACTCAATGCAATCACTTCCTAGGTTTGTTCTTGGCCGATTAAAGTAGCAAAGGTCTATGAAAGAGGTAAATCAAACATAATGGAAAAATAAACCACCAAGGGAATACACCATTCCTCAGTATGGATGTCAATGGAAAAAGAAACCACTAAGGGATTTATCACTGTGAACATAAATATCTCCCCTAGGTCTGGTGGCTAACCTAGAACAATAGAATGACAAAGGACCCAAGGTTTTCCTTCATGTAAATAGATGAGGGAATGAAACCTACTTGGAATATGTCATATGTTTTGCTCCTTCTTTGGCTTGAATGCTCCAATCCTAGCTCCAACTACCAAAATTATAACATGTACAACCAAACAACACAAGCCAAGAAACTTCAAGATCTATGTAGCATCATATATCTACTTTATTAAACAGATCAACATGGTATTGAAATACATGAAATAATGACATCAAATTTAGGAAAACAAAGAACTCTTTGTATTGATATAAATGAAGTGAGTTACAACCATAAATAGGTGTTGATCTTGTAGAAGAGTTCCTCCAAGTTGTTGACTTGTCCTTCCTTTTTCACAAAGTGCACCTCCAATCACCCTAAATTCATGAAATTAAACCTCTCACCACAACAACATAAGGGTAGAATCACTCTCCAAAATCCAACCCCTTTTATATGGAAGGTTGTAAATATATAGAGGAGTGAAGTAAGTTGGGAGTTCTTATCCTTTTTCCAATCTTTGGATTGAGATCCACTCTTGATGGCAGGATGAGATCTAAAGGTAAGGGATGGAAAATCCAAGGTAGGATAGGATAGGATTCAAAATTCTTATCTGAGGTAAATGGTTACAATAGATCCTGAAATATTATGGAAATGGAGGCTTCGAGATTCTCTCTGTTTATCTTGAATTTATAGAACCAACATAGGTGCAAAGGAGAGCAACATGTAGGTGATCAACGCATGCCACAATGGAGAAACCTATATGTGAATGTTGTTCAACAAGAGGATAGGGTACGTTGGTCCTAAAAATGGCTCAAATGATGCAATTTAGGGAAGAAACTCTGGGGGAATGAGAGATTCATGCATATGACTTTGTGAATGATGATGTAAAGGGGGAATATGATGTGAATGATCCAGTTTGGAGGTTTATTGATCAAATGAGACAAAATAGCCTATAACAACAAGAAACAAAGAATGATGAACTAGAAGTATTCGAAGTTGTAGAGGTATTTTGGAAAGAGAGCTTTGGAATAGTTCAAGCATCCAGTGGGGCTTCAGGAGAATTGGGTATTTTTTGGTAAAATAAGCATCTCTCCCTTGTGGAAGAAATAAAGACAAAGTTCTAGGTCCTCATTCTTCTAGAGGTAAGAAATTTGGGGGAACAAATTCCTTTCATAAATATATATGCTCCAATTATGTATAGCGAAAAATCATAATTCTAGGACTAAATGGAAGTCCTCAAGAATAGAAACTTACATATGAATAGTGTGATAGGAGGATATTTTAATACTATCCTAAGCCCTCCAAAAAAAATAGGAGGAAAAATAGTTAGGGACCCATTTAGAGACCGATTGGAAAACCTAATTGTTGGATGGGATATGTTGGATATTATACCAAAGGCAGTGAAGTACACTTGGTCAAACATTAGAATAGGGGATCAATATCTAGCATCTCATTTAGATCGATTCTTGATTCATAACAATTGGAATTTTAAAAGTCTGTATTTCTATTCAGAAGCCCAAGGAGAATTAGATCATCATCGTATTATGCTTAAAATGGAGAAGGCTGAAAATATCGGCCCAATACCATTCAAATTTAATACAGACTAGGGGAAATCAAAAGAATTCAAGACATTGGTGAAGCATGCATGGAATATTACTATTCAGGGCTCCCCAAATTTTGTCTAGGAAGTAAAGCTCAGGATTGTGAAGAAATATATTAGGAATTGGCTCAAAGAGAATTATTAGCCTCTTGGTAAAAAAAGACGAGATAGGGTTCCACAACTAGAAGAGAACTATAAGTTGATGGAAGAAGTTCAAATAGAGGAAAGACATATTCAACAAGAAAAATACCTCTCCTGATAAATATTTTCATTAAGCAAGCAAGAAGAAAATTTTTTGAGATTAAAATCTAGAAACTTATGGTTACAAGCTGGGGAATCCAACACATCCTTCTTTCATAAACAAGCTAAAGAAAGAGTAGGGGTGATTTTAGGGGCGAATGTTCGCCCTTTAGCGAAATTAAGGGGTTTTAAATTTTTAGTGGGCAAATATTTTGTATCATAGTACATTTTTACAAATCACCTCAAATAGCCCACCTTATTTTAAGGGAGAGGGTAAAAAAGGTAAATTTAGCCCTTGAAATTAGGAGTTACAACCTTCCATCGCCCATTTTCAAGAATAGGTTTTATTTAAGTGAATCTTATGGGCCAAAGGCCCAAATACCATATTTATAAAAGAGGTATGGTAAATTAATAAAAATATAAATAAATGAG
>APFE030117058.1:0-37828 GCA_000404065.3 Pinus taeda
GAACATGGAAAGACATCGCCTGATTACCAACCAATGATGTAAGCTGTTAACAGGCGCGAGAGGAATCACCAATAATGACAATGACCCTCAAGGTACTACAGTGCAATTCACGTGGTGTGAAAAAAGGACTTGGCGTCGAACACCACGTAAAATCTCTCGGTCGAAGGCCATTGATGTAAATGTCGCCGAAGGTGAGAAACTTTCCATTGAGGCATGCAAGCTTCAAAGTACTGAAAGGGTTGTTCCTAAGTCAACTTCTTGGATAATGAGTTGATGTCGACAAGAATCGACCCGTCGCAGGAGGGCCTTATTGAATCCCACATCAACGACACGAAACGAAGCAAATGATTTTGGAGGTGAAAACAAACTGACGATACAGGGTTCAGGGTGGCGGTCATGAAGGAATGAAAGCATGAATGTATTGCAGTGGGTGAGACAATAGGTGAATTGTCTGAATGACTTCTCTTGAACATATCGGCGACACTGATGATGGATTGGTAGCATTAACCCCAAAGATGGATGGTGTGACGGACCAATGGTGATGACTAGTGAACGAAACAACCCAACTTGGCATGGATGCGATAGGAAAGTGTCATGTTCAAGAGTGACTTGCTACCAATAAAGTTTCTTCAATTTTTCTTCCCAACTTTCCCCAGTCATTGCTGACCAATACCTCTTTATTTTTTTCAAGCTTGAGGAGGATAACATATGCTTGTTCTGTAATCTGCCCTTCGGGCGAACCTGTCACTATATTTTAGCGAGCCTAGCGACGATGAAACTCGTTCTCGTCCATTTGGACGAGTTTGTTGCTATTAGGTTTTAACGAGTTTAACGACAAAGATAACTTGGTCTCTTTCAATTTTAGAGAGTCTGAAAGAAACGGAAAGGAGACTCCAAAGATTATTTTTCGTTGTATAATCCCTTAAGTCCGAAAAAGCATAAAATAATACAAAAGGGATGAATTTTCGATAGCTTTAACGAGCCGAACAAGACAAGTGCTCGATCCTTTTGTGTAATAATCCCTCAGGTCCAAAAATATTAAAATCTAGAGGAGGGATAGCACTTCCGATTCCTTTAACGAGCCGAAGAGGCCAATCGCTCGGCAATATTTTCATATTTTACGAGTTAGGTGAAAAGAGATTAAAGAAGACTCGTTTTCGAGGAACGAGTGATGGTTTCGGGTAGTAGCTGATTCTAGGTAAGATTTGGAATTTTCCAATCATGGCAGTGTCACAAGGATGGCTAACAGAATCACTCTTCGCAAATGTTCCTCGAAGGGGGAAACAATCATATGGGGGTGAATGATCGGCTAAAAATAGAGTGGAGGTGATGGCGAGAACACGACCAAGGCTCAAAAGTTGGCAATAAGGCATTCACAATGGTTATTTACCGGTTCATTTTTTAATGAGCTTAAATGCTGGGGGAAACATTTTCTCATGACTTATGTTTATTTTTTAGCGAGCTTGAACTATGCGCTAAAACTGCTCGTGGAGGGTTTATTTTTTAACGAGCTTGAACTCTGCGACAACATTTCTCGCCAGTCGTATGATAAGAAATGTCTCATTCAAGATGCTATTTTGAAGTGGCTTACATCTCTCAATCTTTTCCACGGATCCTTTCTTTATGCAAGTTAGGAAACGACTAGCCTTACTGGTTTAAAGGGTTAGAGGTCCTAAAAATTTTAAAAATAAATAGTCGCTCTTCGCTTGCATGCGGAAAGGTTTGAATGGCCCCAAGTATAGTGAAAAATTTCTAGGTTACCAAAAAAGTTCTATCTGCGTAGCGGATAAAATGCTTCCTCAGCGATGTCCATCGAAATAGACAAAGGTGAATGGCACAGACGCATTCCACTCACATAACTTTGACGAAGGTATCTTATTCCAGTCTAATCCCATTTTCCTGTAAGGATGGGTTTGTTAGACTAGTCATATATCCCTCGCGGAAATCCACTCTATACCCAAGGTTTTCCTGTTGAAACAGACCAGGGTGCATGCCCCCTGGGTTTCAGTCACATCTTCCTAAATCACTCGCGCTCATTAGGTGGACGGACTGTAGACCGATGAGAAATTTCTTACATGAAAAGACCATTTAGGGATGGCATTTGACTATTTGCGATGTGTGAACTGGGGAATGAGATTTGGTCTATGAGCTTGACCATTCTGCCTTCGTGCGGGAAACACATTACTCTAAAGAGTGAGGAGACGATGACCCCATGCAATAAATATAGTCGCGTCCAAGGAGTAGACTATAATCTAAAGGTCCCTGAACTACCATGACGTTCATGTGAACAATTTTCCTTCTCAAAGTAATGGGCACATTTGGAAGGATCCCTAAAGGTCGACTGGTTCCCTTGTCGAAGCCTGTTAGATTTCTCATTTCGGGCAAAAACGATGGCGAACCAAGTGCTTTCCAAGAAGTTGAGGAAAGGATACTCACAGAAGCCCCTTCATCAATGATGGTACCAACCATGAACATTCTGTAAGCTTGTACAATGATTCTGAATGGTACACTGGCTGGTAAACGGGGTCTGCCTAGTAGATTCTAGTCGAAGGAAACGACTAGGTTGCTTGGTGGTGGGACCAAATAGACAACCGGATATGAATCTGATGAACTTCCTTCCTGCGATAAAGGAACGGGAGGACTGCCCCTAAGTTCATCGGAGTTTGTGTTGATGAAAAGAATTTGAACGGTGTCGTTCTTTTTCTCTTCAGTGATGGTACCATTCGAAGATGAACGCTCTGAAGGCAAGACTGGGTCAACTGCTGTATTGACCCTTTGACTTTCGTCGGGTATGGATTCAGAGGGTTCATTTTCAATGATAGATGCTTCGGCCGACCACAATGACGGGCCAGCCGGATTTTCAACCGGTGGATGACTTGGCAAGAGTTTTTTATATCCAGAAGGAAGTCGTAGCGGTGAAACTAGACGATCATCCAAAACTCTTTTAGCCTCATCAAGGAAGGGACAATGGTGGATGGCGTGATTGCCTTCACACAACTTACAAGGAAATCTGGGATTCCTTCTTTGTCCATGTGCTTTGCTTTCACTGGTTGATGGTGAGCACTCAACATAATCGCCAGAGGTTGACGCTACCGGATTGTGCAAACGAGGAGACCAGTCCCTTAAGATCTGATGGATGTAGGGACAATCTCGGTGATAGTGGTCTCCATTGCAAATGACATAAGGAGATTTAGGTTTCGACTCTGTGGTGTGAGAATTTTCGCTAGACGAAGCTTGGTTGCCCCCTTTCGATTTTGGTTCCTTTTTATTCTCTTCCTTTTTCTATTTCTGCTTCTTCTTCTTCTCAGTTACTTGATTTTCAGCTTTATCGGCTTTATCAAGTGAAGAGGAAGGAGGAGAGGGAGAATCAGATGAAGTAGAAGGTTGGGAGGCAATTCTAGTGTCGTCTAGTTGTTGATTAGACTGTTCAGGAATTACGGGATTTTGAACGACAGAGGTAGAGAAGAGCAAGACAAGAAAACCAATTTTCAATCCTGGAAGTGACAAAGTGGCCATATGGGGTGCACCAACATCTCCCCAAGTGGAGAAGGGACTAGGATTTCCTCCAAGGGGAAATCCTTGGTTGGTAGACTCCATTTTCTCAACCTGAAGATCAATGGGGGAATTTGTGATGTTACTCCGATTAAAATAAATTTTTAGACGCTTTGACACAACTTGTTTTTTCAATTTTAAAGAGTCGAGAAAAAAAAAAGATGACTCTAGTCACCTTCGATTTTTATTGAGCCTAAAGTGACAAGTGCTTAGAGGACCTTTTCCTTTAAGGAGTCTGAAAAGGAGCAAAATGGACTTCTCTGGAGATCTAGGCAGAGAGGATTACCAAACCAATTGCAACATTGCAGAATACTTTTTACGGTACAGTAGTCAATCTTCCCGAATGCTGTGTTCGGTTCATTGCGATCGATAGGGCGGAAGACACGACTTCCTAAGGATAAAGGATGCAGCCTATTGTTGTCTCCTAATATATACTCGACGGTACGTGGGAGAAAAATTCCGTACTGGCACTTTCCATCTCAGAGTGAAGGAATCACCCAACCAACACTGAAAGCAACAATTACCAGGTTTTACGACGCCAGAATACGTCTCTAGCCTAGACCTCTAGATGTTGTGTGTTAAGTTCCAAAGCATTGTTAGATTCATTGAATTTATTTTAAGTTGATCTTGCTTAACAATTTGCCTTTCAGGTTCACCACGTGATGTGTATATAATTCCTAAAATGTAGTCTAAGATGATAAATAAACGTTTAATCTTCTTTCAGCAATGAAAATCCTAGCTACTAAAGGGAAGAAAGTCAAGAATCTTTTCTTCACAGAGCACATAGCACACTCTAAATGCACAATCCTAAATCAAGCCAAGCAATCAAAATGCAAATGCACATGCATCTATTTGTTTTCAGCCTTCTTAATGTGTGAATGACGTTAAGAAAGCTATGTGCAAATCTGAATTACTTTTAAAGCGACAGTACCCAACAAAATTCTTTTTCAAAATGAAGTGAAAGCAAGAGAGACACTTTGCGATTTTGAAATGAAAATTGCTTTTCGGCACTTTAAAACTACTTATTCAAATCTTATGCAATAGTAACTATATAGTCGACTATCAAGAAAAATGGGATTGTTTCCTAAAACTGAAAACGACATCTACGACACTTTCAGATCTAGAGACGACAGTTCGACTATGCTACTTTTTTGCAAAAGAGAACTAAAAATGACGCACAATACATAAAAAAATTTATAGTTCTTTGCACTAAGGAGGCGGAATAATGCAAGAGAAGGGGGTTTTCACAGAAGTACACTGACTACAGACAACAAAACCCTTGAATAGGACTGAAAACAGTGAGAAAAATCCACAGTCTCAGGGTAAAGTTAACCCTTCCTGACCATCGCACCTGTTACACAGTGAACTCAGTATGCAGCGCACCTACTGCACTTGGGAAGTGCGATGCATACAGACTGCCTTGAAGGCAGGGTGCGATGGTAGCAGTGTGAGACTTTGAATAGGTTTTCACTCACAGTTTTCAATCAGGTGTTTAGGCCAAGTAAGTAAAGTTCAGTGTATGTAAAACACAGGGGTGATCTAAAGAGGTTACTCAAGCCACCACTTAGGGCAATTAGATTGCTTGCAGATCTATTGTTTAATTCATAAACAAAACCCAGAGATAGACTGAAGCAGCATTGATCTACTTTGCATTTGTATAACAATGCAGTTTGAAGGGCTAGCTGGGCTTGACTTCAGGCTCCGTCTATAAGTTTATAAAAGAAACTAAGGATAGATAGGCTAAAAAGTAATCTATTCACTCCCCAACGAAGTCACCATTTGTTATTCTGGGAATAGTGCCCACTCGATGCTGCTTATTTCCCCTAAGGATGGGGGTGGCTATCTTAGAAACAAAACAATCACAAAGTCTTACTTTGTTTTCTTTTATGAAAAATAGACAAGATTGAGAACCAAGAAGGACCAACCTGAGTCTTGCGTTTGATTTCCTCTCCTGCTGATAGAGATTCGCTGCTTCTCCTTTATCTGCCCAAACTTCATAAGACTTGTGGAATCACAACAACATACTACTATCGAAGAAACAAGGATCTTAAATCATAAATAATACAGGATCAAATGTGTATTAACCATATTAAATGATATTAAACAAGTATACAAGAATATGGAAGGAAAACAAGAATAGTTTATTAAGATGAAAAGTACAAGAGGATTACAAACCATGTGCTCTGACCCAGCATTCATCTCTAGCTAGGAAGCCCTTCTTCACCTCAAAGCCAAAGCTTAGATCACCCAACACTATGAATGTACACCAAAAAACCAACAACACTTCTCTATAAGATACAAAATTCCAGCCTCTGGATCTCTGTGATGAGGGATCCATATATAGATGCTTACAGAGAGGTGAGTCATCTTTCGGGATCTTGATTAGTGTCCTCTCTCTGATTGTTCCTGCTTCCACTTGGAGAATGATGATCTCTTACTCATCCCTGGTCGAAAATAGAGAGGCAAGTGTTAGAGGGGAAGCTTCTGGAAGATTCCATGATCTTCCACCTCGCGTTTTTTTTCCTTCCATTTGTCCATTCCCGACCATCGCACCTTACAGAGGAGAAAATCAGTATGCATCGCACCTTGTACATTGGGAAGGTGATATGCATCGCACCCTCTACATTGAGGTTTCAATATGGTCCAGTTTTGACCATTTATGAGTAGTTTTCAGTGGAGAACTTCTGGGAGATGATGCAATCAGTTGACCTTGTTCCTTTAGGCAGTGAAACAACACTTTTAGGGACTTAGGAGCCCTCAGTTTATGGACATTTATGATTGGGGTTGAAGTGCCCAAAAATGTCTATAACAGCATGCAAGCTTCTTCATCCTGGCTACCTGGCTCTCGTTCGACGCTGTGGGCTTCCAAACTGCAAGCGCATCCGCCTTTTACATTCATGCCATTTTACAATGGTCTCCTGATGTGTACTCCACCATCGTGCAAGGGTTGCACGCAACACCCATTCCAGCGCACCGTACTACTGTTGTTCCGGTATTGCACTTTCAAATTTGTCCAGGAATTCATCCGCCGCTGTTACTCCATCATATCTTGGAAGTTCCCTTGCCTCTATATTCATCCAACACAGTGATCTAATCATCATGTTACAATTCAGCGTTGTCACTTTGTGCAATCGGTTCTGCTATCATTCTACTTCTTCATCTAAATCCAAAGTACAGGAGCTGTCGCACTTCCACGAGATTCTCCCATCTGCAGTCGGGTTCACTCGATCTTGGTCTCACACTTTTATCTGGTAAATGCAATCTATCTCATTGCTGCTTTCATCGTCGCACACTAGTTCAATGTAGCAAGCTCCTTCGGCAGGGTCTAGCGGAACTACTACACGTAGGGACTTTTTCTCGAATATCATCTTCCGCTTCTTCGGGTTAATGACTCCATTAATATCAGTGGCCCAGTCTATTCCTAGCAACACGGGATAAGGATTGTTGTCATTGACAATATCTATTACTTCAAAGTCCATCTATGTGCTTGCGCCTTCGATATCAACTGTCACCCCTTGCAACCTTCCCATGGGAAAAATCTTCTATTGGTTCACCATTCATAATTGAATAGGGGACCACTGTAATGCGGGCCTACCCATACATTCCCATGGTTGCTTCGGTAATACATTCACATCCGAACCTAGGTCTAGGATTACCTAATCCATTTCATACTCGCCAATCTGTGCTGTCAATCTCATTTCCCTCCCAGTGTGCAATGCATGCTTTCCTAGTTTGAAGACTACGTGCGGTTCCCTTGACCCTATGCACCTAGTGATCAACTCCTGTAGTCCCTTAATTGCCTTATTGTCACGCAGTAGTTTCATGCATGTCTCCAAAAAGGTAGTAAGCATAGAAGGATCCATCCCTGACTTTTGTTGAACATTAGTTCTTGAAGAGGAGGCTTCCTCGAAGCTCTTTTTAGCTTCCATGAACATCTCCTTTGCGCGTTCTAAGTCAAACTCAGGTTCCTTTGTAGGAGCCTTGCGAACCCATGTATCTTCCTCAGGCTGCTTCCCCTTATCCTCCCTTGTGGTCACACTGCTTTTGAGCATCATGTTCACATTTGGGTCTTCTTCGTGTGGTTCAGACCTCATCATTTGGATATTTTGAGTCGGAGGAGGCTGGAGTACCCCTTTATCGCGCATCTGTGCGATCAACGTAGGACAATCTGCTATTTCATGATCAAACTGAGAACAGTATGAACAGGATATTCTCGTTGGGTTGGTACAATCACAGGTGTAGTGCCATGGTCCTCCGTAATTGTAACAAATTAACTATCTGTGGCCCCTTCCTAGTCCCATTCCTCCTCGTCCTCGACCTCGCCCCTAAAATCCAGTGCACACCATCCCCACAGTTGGGTTGAGGGCTCGCGTTTCTGTCTGCATCCTATATGCTGGGGTATGATCCATCATTAGCTCATAGCTATGAAAAGTACACTCATCGTGGCTTACTGACTTGCAGAAATTACAAAACAACTGATCGGGAGTCTGTGTATACTTCTGCAACAAATGACCATTATCCGTCATGTGTTTTCCTCCTATCTAACAGATCGTGCACCATAACGTGGGTGTCGCACTTGGCCCCACCTGTGCCTCCGGTCCCAATGACATTGGTTCCCCTCTTGCCAAGTAGTTTGTGAATATTGGACAATGGTCCTTATCATGGCCTTGGCCTTTGCATTTTATGCACCACACTTCCTCGCGTGCCTCTGTCCATGGTGCCCTATCCTGCTTCAAGCTTTGCATTTCTAGGTAGAGATTCTGTACTTGCACATGGATTTGTTGAACTCCCAGCCCTGAATCCTGTATCAGTGTCTCATGCAACCTCATCGTCATTTCTAATGCTTCGGCCTGGGTAGAAAGTTTATGTTACGACAGCGCCGTCCTCAGGTGCGGTGTTAGAGATGCCAAAAACCATGCGCGATGATGTGCATCCGTGAGAGTCATATTAGCTTCGTGGATCATACTCTTCAGTTGCTGATCTAGATACCAGGGGGTTTCACCTGGAAGCATCGCGATCTCTTTAAACCCGATGATTGGCTGTGTCTTTGATTTCGGCCAGCTAAATTCTCTGTTCAACACATTCTGGATCTCTGCTATTCCTGCATTTGGGTGATCATTAGAATGTTTGATATACCATTTCAACGCGCGATCCTGTAGCACACTCACCAATGTAGCCTTCTTAATGTTGTTGTTCGTGACCCCTTGCGATTCCCACACTGCTCTTACCATGAACCAGAACTGGTTTAGATCCCCATTCCCTACTCCTCTGAATACAGGTAGATTGATTGTGCTCACCATGCTAAACTGCAGGGTTGGTGGAGGTGGAGTGGGTGGAGATCGAGGTGAGGGAGGTGAAGCAGGTGGTGGTGTGGGTGGGGGTGATAACTGCGGAATGCGCTGCTTTATCAAACCGATCACACTTCTCAGAGAGACCCGAGCGAGCTCTTCCTTGCTCTCTCACGAAAGTGAAATTAAGGGATTGTTTCCTAATCCCCCACTACCCTTCTAGATCTTTGTGCTCTGCGTCGTTCCAAATATTAATGTATTCACATAAACTGCTTTTCACATAACATCATCTTAATCTAGGTATTCAAAGATTTAATGTACTTACCTCGCAGTCCCTTGAGAAAACGTCGTTCTACTTCACTGTAGCTCACGGTCGTGTCTATCGAAACTCAGTGATAAATCCCCCTATTATCCAGTCAAGCCAATGGTCCACAAATCGCGCGATCTTATCTTTTGATGCCTCTAGTTTGCACACTAATTCCAGAGTCCACATTATCGATTGGTCGAGCTTACACCTTCCTTGGCTGTCGGCTAGCCTCACGATCCACTCATACAGTTCAGAAGGAAAGGATGCGAATAATATCTCATGGATTTCCGTATACACATAGCGATCCAACCACCTTTACTTGGATACCTACGGAGTTCTGTTTTCCTGTGTCATGAACTCGTGAATCTTCTTGTCTAACCACTCTTCAATTTCCTTCTTTGTTGGGTTCTAGTGGCATGACATCAGACATCCCTTAGGCAGATCCTTGTCTCAGCAACGTAACCATTTGTTGGCTATGTGGGGCTTGACCCAGGTTCAACAGTGAGTTTAGCTAAGCAAATCCCGGTACTACTGGCCCTCTCGGCAATAGTCTGTAGAGCGCGGGCTGAGGTCTCACCCGAAGTAGTATGGAAGGGTGTTGGAACCAAGTTTCCGCACCTTAGGGATGTCTTGATGAGGGTTCTAGGGGTTCACGATCATCATCTGTGCACTACGCTACTCCGCACAACTTTCTATTCTTCACAACCCATGTGCACCTTTGTATTATTCTAATCCGATCCTTAATGTGCTATTATATTAGTGCTTAACTTAGTTTGTGTGGGCCCAATATTCTTATTACTTATTCAACTTCCAGGTTAGCGTGAGTACTAGAAAAAAATATAAATGCATAAAGATAACCAGAACATAGAAATATAGATCTACAAATAGACGCACAATATTCTGAATCAATATTATCTTTATTAATACTCAAGTTCAGTTACAGATCCAACTCCACCCTGTGCACTCAGCTGCAGGGGTCCACGTACTCAGCTGTGGAATCTACTAGCCCTCTGCACACTTAGTCGCAGAGCCTCTACCTACCACTATGACCCAATACACTTTAGATTCACTTTTATCTTCTAACCATCCCTTCACATCTATCTGTTACTTCTCCAAAACGAAGACTTAGTTTACACTTAGAGCCTCGCTCTATTTATACAATCCCATGGTCCATGGACCATGGGTAGGCCGACACACTTTACATTAAATTACATTATCTTAGTGTGGACAACCCTAGACTCTTGCGTTCTGCGCCCACATTTTGTGGGGTCTTTACATTACACTTGACCAAAATTCGGGCTTCAAACCCCAAAAACATGCTATGGGGGGATCCACTGCCCAACACTCGGTCTCCTCTCGACTTCTCCAGTTGTGGCTGCTCCACAACCTCCTAAAGCTGCTTCGCTAATTGTGGCTCCTCCAAAATTGTCCGAGACTTCTTCTGGCACTGCATGTTGAGAGGTAATGTAGTCTCCCTCTCAACCACCAAGTCTCCAACATTTTCCTTACTCCTGAAGGCTTTGCATGCATCTTGAACCTCAAGAGCATACAGGTTCTTGAATTGTGAACCAATCTGCTTCACTTATCTTGTGGTGATGTGTCTAAGGAAAACCTTTCCCTTAGTGAAGACTACATACTTCACATCTGTCAAGGTGATGAGAGCTCCATGCTCCCTCTGAAAAGCAACCGTGCCCACTCCTGAAACACTATACCTTTCATCATTATCCATCTCTATGTGCATCTAGAGGTCTTTCTCCTAGAAGGTACTGAACAAACTCTTATTGCTGGTCATGTGGAATGAGGCTCCACTGTAAAGAAACCAACCACAACCCATCATCGATGAAACCATGCATGCAATGAGGGTAAAATACAATTGGAACTGAGAGGTCAATACCTCACCTTCAGATCCTTATGAGGATCCCTTCTTGGATTTCTTCAATGGACAATTAGTTGCATAATGGCCCACCTCATGACAATTAAAGCATCTCACTTTAGATTTGTCAATCTTCTTCCCTCCATGAGAAGAACTCAATTTGGGATGAGAATCCTTCTCCTTCCCTTTCCTTGCCTTACTCGCTAAGGCGAAATTTTCTTCATCCTCCTTGGATGAAGATCCATCTCTAGTGCTCCTCCTGATCTCCTCCTGCATCAGATCCGACCACAGTCGTTCCCAATCTGGAAGTTTCTCTCTTTCATTTGCTGAGCCCTGGTAGCTATGCCAGCTCTTATGAATCCGAGGAGAGCAAGACTCACCATATCATCATCGGCTATTGTGATTCCTACACTTATAAGCTCATCTCTACAGGTGTTGATCTTGTTCAGATAGATTGTGTTGCCCTTTTCACACCTAATTGCTTGAAGCTTGTCCTTTAGCGCCAACTTCCTCTGGTCGCTGCTGTTCTGATATAGGTCCTTCAATGTCTTCCACATTGAAAATAGAGTCTCCTTCACATGGAGACTCGAGATAATATGGTCTCGAACTCCCTCCAAAAGAATCCTCCTCGCTTTCGCCACACAATTATTCCATTCGGCCAATTCTTGGGCATTAACTATTGCTGGATTGGGGACTTCTTGATCAATGAAGTCCTTCAAACCATTGTCCTCTAATACCACTTCCATGTGATCCTTCCATGCTATGTAATTGGAGCTGCCATCCAGGGCATACTCGAGTCTCAAGCCATTGAACACCATTGGTGAAATTTGAGATGTGATAAGAAATCGATTTTGTACCTACAATCAAGAACTTCAAACTTCGAACTTCTCCCTTCTTTGTATACTATTCTCCACTTTGATCACCTTTGCTCCGATACCATTTAGAAATTCTCACTATAGATTACACTGATTATGCAATGTACTAAAACAAATTACTTACTCTACTTCTACAATCAAACTTGCGGAAGCTTAATCGATTTAAGCAAGATCAAACAGAACACATATAATAGAGAAGAAGATTCAATCACAGATGAAACACAGAAGAATAATCTGGGGAAAGCCTCACCTAAAAACCCTGCTATCTGTATTATCATACAAGTGGAAATATCTCAGGATTACACAAAGCTTTAGCTCTCAAGCTATCCAGCTCTCAGTACAATCCCTCACTGCTGCTTATAGACAGAATAGACAACACATATGCCTTCCTTCAGTCCTCCAGGCCTCCTATTTCCTTACGCAATTTCTCTTGGGTCCTCTAGTTGCCACCTGTGTGTAATTCACACCTCACACACTGCTATGACCTCTGTAGTAACTGCGCAAACCTCTAGGAATGAATTCCTTCTGCATGCAAGAGATTTTCTAATAGGAAAATCCTGGCAACTGATAATACACTATCCCTGCCTTTAATCTCAACTAGGTCTTTGTGTGAACTGACATGCATGAGTTATTTCTGAGAGAATATTTAGTTATCTGGAGAACAATAGTTACATGCATGCATGTATTAATTTACTGAACTCACAATTAGTTCCACAAACTGTTTGGAACTAATTTAACTGGACTTAACTCAGTTAACTGAGCTAACTAATTACAACTCAAATACAACTCATCTTTATCTCCTTAATTAAGGGATAACTTCCTCAATCAAAGGCATAACTGTTGAATGTCTTCACAAAGACTTCATGTTTGAATTTCTCCAACTAATTAATTCAATATGAATTAATTAATTATTTTTCAAAGAACTGGTGAGACTAAATTCGAATTTTAATTCTCAATTTTGATTCAAGGACAAATCAAAATTGGAATATATCCTGAAATGCTATCTATAGAAATTCTATTTTTATCATTTCTTGTTACTATTTTCAACACGGTATGCATCATTAAATCTGTCATTCCCTTTGCATGTGTTGCCGAAGAACTATGACTAGAGGCTACCCCAATTTGATAGTACAGGTAATATTACAACAAGGAAACATGTAGATAAAGTCATTGATTTCATTCACATGGAGGAAGTCTATCATGAAGATCTCAAATTGAGGTTGTTTTCTCAAAGCCTTTAAGGAAAAACTAGGAAATGGTAAAGAAGTTTGACAACTAGAAGTATTCCTAATTTCCAACAATTTCAAAGTATTTTCCTTAATAGATGGGAGGTTAAAAGGAACCCTTTTCAGTTTATGGATGAGTATTAGAATATAAGAAGGAAACATGATGATATAGTCGAATATTTCTCAACTAGATTCAATAGTGTTTATGATTCCATACCTCCCTTTCAAGTAGATATGGAAGAAGAAGGAGAGGTTGTTGGGTCACATCACCAAAAGGTAGAGACTGGTTGTTTTGTGGATTCATTTGAAACTAGTTTAGAACAACAACAGGTGGAAGGTTATCAACAAGAGGATGCCAAATTTCAGCCAATTGAGGAAAACAATCACCATGTGTGTATTACTTATGACAGTGATGAAAAACATGATGAAAATATTGAGATAGATGAGCATGTATATATGTTAGACATTAAACATCAAGAAAACATTGCAAATTACGCTGATGATAACTCTTTACCACTAAGTTATGCCACATTTCAGATGTTGACAGAAAGGCATGATGATTATAGTTGTTTACCTTTATGTTATGCTACATTTGAAGAGTTGAAAGAAAATTATAAGATCATTGGTGAAGCAACAAAGCAAGATGAAACTAGCATAACGGGGCAACAACCTTCTTATATAGATGAGCACCCTGTTTTCTGTTACACTGGAGACTTCTTTATTAAAAAATCACAGTTATTAAGTAACCATGAAATTCAAGATGATATAGTCTCCTGGAAACCAATACTTAATACTTTACATCAGCCTTGCAAATTTTTATCTGATCATGATATGGATGAGGTCTGTATTTCAAATTTTTCTTTTGAATTTTCACTTTCTGAAATTTTATTTCAAAGAGAAGATTGTCCAAGTTCAGATTTCTGAAGATGTATGTGTGGACAATGTAGATAATGAACCTACAAAGGCTAGTTTTCAAACAAAGTCACATGAAGGTGAACATAATTGTCAACAAATTCAGCCAATCACCTTTTCCATACAAGAGAATTGTATCAGTGAGTTTCAAGGAGATGCTGAAGAATAACAAGTTGTTTTACATCCTACAGATGATAAATACAATAATTATAATGTTACACCCATTGAAAACACAACGTCAGAAAATTCAAAAAGGGATAGATATATTTTGGAGATAGTATATGAGAATTTATTTTCAAGCATAGTACAACAAAGAGAAATTCTCCATGATTTTGAGGATCCTTTGGAAAACCTATTGGAACTTTTAACAAAACTAAATTTTGTGTTGGTTATGGATTATGAAGGAGTTTCTTTTTGTTGTGTTTGTTTTTCTATTTGGAGAAATGGAATGGAAGCTTCAAATTAGTAGTCATCTGGGTGACTGGCTTCATTGGAATTTTTGTATTATTTGATTCAACATGATTTCCAATAGTATAGAGTAGGTAACAATGTGCAAATAAGTTCAGTGATTTGAACAATTTTTGAAGCATTCTTTTGAGTTTCAGTTTTAGGTAGCAATACAATTTTCAGTGTGCAGAATGGTTTTGGTTTCAGTTTAAGAGTTTCAGTTGAATAGTTTTTATGACAAGAACAGGTTGCAGATTTGGGATCATCCCAATGGATCAAGCTATTAGTCTACAATGTTCTTGACACTTCACCAAGAAGTTCCATCGCTAGCAGGAGCCACTCTTAGGGTCCTATAATTTTTATAGGATCATTTGATTATAACTCATCATGATTATGTTTGAGATATTGTAAATAATATTTCCTCTTGTAAATTATTTCCAGACAGACACCGAGTACCAAGATTTAAGGAGATTTTTGCATGTAAATGTTTGGATCAGATCAAATTGCAGGTAGTTTCATTAGAAAGAGCTCAAAAACAACTTTTTGAATATATATAATGCACTCAAAATCCAATTCCTGGATCAAAGACAAGGGCAAGCTGAAGTCTGCACCAGAAAGAACATAAAAAGGCAGAAGTGAGAAATCATTTATTTTGAATTATTAAAATTAATTCAAAAAATAAATAAATATAAACTCTAAAAAACATGAAATTTCTTTATTGATTATAAATCCAAAGATAAAATCCTATGGCCCACCCGAAACTCATACATTAATTCCCTGTAACGTTAAAGGCATCGAGCTATGTGCATATTATAATCTATGGTTATGAATATGTTTCGTCCCCCAACCCCTTAGACGTTTAAGCAGGTTCGAAAAGTGATCTTTCTTCCCAACCCCCCTCCCAAATCCATTAAATGTATTAGTTTGACTTTTATAAAAACCGATGCTGTGTGGATGAGAGGTTGAATGAAAGAGATCATGAGAAACCATATTTTAGAGGGAATTCAGGGATGGAAGGAAAAGTGGGTGAAACGAAATGACACATAAAGGAGTAAAATATGTTTACACCTACAGGAAAAAGAAATTCATGGGTGCAAGAAAATTAATTTATGAGAGAAAATAAAAAGGAAATTTTAGAATCGTATGTTCATGAAATTAATGCACAGGGGAGAAAAAATAAGGCAAAGGAGTAAAATAATTTTACCTCTATAGGAAAAAGAAATTCATGGGTGCAGGAAAAAAAATTCATGAGAGAAAATAAAAGGGAAATTTTACAATCCTATGTTCATGAAATTAATGGACAGGTGAGAAAACATAGGGAGCTTCATGTAAACGAGTTTTACACATAAGAGGACAAGTAAAAATGACTTGAAGCAAGATATTTTGTTTTTAAAGGGATAAAAGCCAAAATAGAAATGTTTTACCAGCCATGGATTTACAAAAAAACAACACATGGTTTTGGAAATCCATCCAAAGATTTACAGGAGTAAAAGGAAATTTACAGGGAAAATAAAAGGAGAAATAAAACATGGTTTTTGAAAACAACACATGGGTTTCAAAATCCATGGGAAGAAAAACCATACATGGATTTAGAAAACAAGCCATGGATTTTTGAAACAATATATGGATTCAAAAACATGATGGATTTATAAATCATTCTAATAAATACTTTGAATTTTGAATTATGAATTTCATTTAAATATTTGGAAATATTAATTTAAATATATTATTTAAAATCCAAATATTTTGTGAAAAAACAACGTATCTAAAAGATGATGAATAAGACAATGCACAATCAGTCATCATATCTCTAGAAGAACATCATCTCCAGAAGGACATCAACAACGCGCTGCATATATTCAACACCATAGTCATCAAACATAATGCAATACAAAGAGGGACAACATAGACATCTGCGAGCAAGACAAACAACATTCCTCATTCAAAGGCCCAATCACCACCATAATGCTCAGAAACAACAGATTTCTAGCAGCAACAATTCACTTTGAATTCTGAACAAAAGATCAGAAATAGTATAGCATTCTTATTACTTAGTTATATTTTGGGAAATATCTAAATGTTTTTGGTAAATATTGTTTGTTATAATTTTTATTCATATTTTCCCAAAGATTATTAGAGAATATTTTGTAAATCAATTCCTTTTTTGGGATTTGATATTAGTTTAGGAGAAGATCTCACGATATTTTGTAAATCAATTTATAAATATGTTGGTTTTTGAACAAAAGAACACTATTGTATATTGCTGAAGCATCAATGGATTTTCCAAGTAATACAGAAAGCTCTTTCACAGGATTCTTGTGTCAAGTTGTTGGTGAAGTGCATCTATCATCTTATGTGTTTATATTTCTCTGTTTATAGCACATATTTGTTTTCAAAAGGGAAGAATTTGTTTATTTCAATGTTTTCCTCTGATCTTTAAATATAGAATTCAGGTAACAATGCTCATATTTGTTTTCAAAAGGGAAGAATTTGTTTATTTCAATGTTTTCTTCTGATCTTTATATATAGAATTCAGGTAACAATGCTCTATATTTAAAGTTAAATATAGAATTTAGGTAGAATTCAAGTAACAATGCTCTCTATTTAAAGTGAACCTTAAATATGTTCTTCTTCTCCATTAGAATCCATTTAGTTTGGCTACCCTTCCTTGTGAGATCTATCTGTAGACATTGCTATCAATTTGTATTTTATGTACAGTCTCCATAGCCAAATGGTAATCTAGATATCAACCAACCATTCAAATACAAATCAAACCTCAAACTTCATAACTAGTCTAATATTCAATTCAATAAAGTTAAATATGGCAGAGAGATCCCTCTCTGAAGGCAAGGCTAGATCCCATCTTTCAAAGAGCCCTCTGTGAAGGCAAGGCTAGATCCCATCTTCCAAAGTTGGTTTGTGATTACCTTGGTGATTTTCTTCTGCAACCTCAGAAAATTACTAAGTGCTAACACCATTCATTTTTAGGATTTTTACTAAGTAATTATTTCTACGCAAAATTATTCTTTTTCCTTCTCTTCTAATTACTCAACCATTTTTACTTAATCATTTAACCATTTTAACTTAGTCATTCTTTAAATGCAAGTTTTTAGTTTCATACCTCACTTCACTTCTCTCCATCACGTGTGGGTTGCAATCACCTTACTTCCTTGCATTTCCATGACCTACAATTTTCACCACATTTCCATACAACTTGTAAATCAATCACTTCACTACTTCACTCCATCACTTGGTTGCATACCTCACTTCACTTCTCTCCATCACGAGTTGCAAACCTCATTTCACTACACGTCATCACCTTACTTCCTTACTTCCTTGCATTTCTATAGCCTACAATTTTCACCCACATTTCCATACAATTTGTAAATCAATCACTTCACTCCATCACTTTACCTCACCTTCATACAAGCCCACATCACATTTTTACACTTAATCATTTTATCACTTTTACCTCACATCCCTCTAAGCCCCATTACTATTTTTTTTATTAGTCATATTTCTTTCACTCCATCATTTTATCTCACTTCTCCACAATTCCACATCACTACTTTAATGCTTAATCATTTTTCTTATTTCTCTACATTTGGTCATTTTTCTTATCTTTTACTTTTTAATCTTACTTTTACATCTATGTATTATCCTTCTCATTTGCATTATTTCCCATATTTAGATTATTATCACGCATACTTGTGGAACAAGTCCCCATGATATGATTATTTCCCATATTTAGATTATTATCACGCATACTTATGGAACAAGTCCCCACGATATGTTTTGGTATTCATGGGTGACACTTGCAATGCATTGGTTGGAAATAGATGATTGGGTGGTGACTTTCCCTAATGATTGGATGTTGAGGGTGGTGATCAAAAGTGCATTTCCATGGCCTATAATTTTTACCCACATTTCCATACAATTTGTAAATCAATCACTTCACTTCATCACTTTACCTCACCTTTGTACAAGCCCACATCACATTTTTACTCTTAATCATTTTATCACTTTTACAGATGTTGAGGTGGTGACCAAAAGTGCATTTCCATGGCCTACAATTTTCACCCACATTTCCATACAATTTGTAAATCAATCACTTCACTCCATCACTTTACCTCGTGGTGACCAAAAGTGCATTTCCATGGTGTAATGACTTCGGTAATTCACAAAATTACTTCCCTATTTTCTTTATATATTTTTATATATAAATATATTGCGGCAAGTTACTTTGTGTATGATGGAATTTTACGAATTGCATAGAAATAAAATTCAAGTAACTTCGGTAAGGATTATTCTGTGATATGTTTTCTTTATATTATATATATATATATATAATATTAAAAAAAAAATAGTTGTCAAGAAGGGAAGAGAAACCCTAACTGTTTTTGCTCCTTCCTTAGAAAGGATGGAGGGAACTGGGCTGTTGGAGAACAGACAGAGGAAGGAAGGAAAACATGTTAAGTCTGGTAGGGACCAGATAACATGGCACAAGCTGTGCATTAAAGAAATTGCTGAAGACCTCTGGCAATAAGCTTGGGGGGAGACATAATTCGAGTAATTAGTCTCGTGGTCGGGAGGTTTGACAAGCAAAAGCAGTTTCCTGTTCCTAAACCTGAAGAGGTGTGGAAGTATACAGGGGATTAACACAGGTAAGTATGACTGTGGAATTTCATACAGTTACAGTGTTTGTATCATTTGGTTAAACAAATAAAGACTTAGCAGTAGTCTGTGAAATAAACTAACACAAATTTTATTCACAAACTACTACATTGGAGTTAAATGAATATAGAGTAGCTTTAATTATTCGCTAGCCTTAGGTAACTCCTCAATGATAGGAGGGTAACCGGAAGAGCTGTAAGCGACAAATGAAACAGTGAAAACATTTATGAGAAATGTAGGCTATAATAAACGGAGCCAAATAAGAAAAATATTCCAGACTTTTTCGAAGACCCGACAAGCAGAATAAAAGACCTGTAAAAGGAAAGACAGGAGGAAAACCCTTATTTGACTAACCGTAAGCAAAACTGAAGTAAATTCCTTGAAATAAATAAATCTCATAGGAAATCAAAGCATAATTAACAGAGTAGTATTATGTTTCAGACGTTGTGGAAAATTACCATAAATACCATGACTGAGTAACTAAAACTAAATGAATGCCGCAAGAAATCGTGATTCATTATCACTCTATGCGTGCTAAGACAGTTCCACTGAGAATACATAATAACCAAAGCCTGAAGGGAGATAACTTAAACATTAAAAGAAGTCCAATACCCAAATATTAGGAACAACCCCTATAAATCATTCCGTTGTCGAATAAGTGTAAAGGGTTCCTGTAACAAAAGAATACCCTAAACAAGAACCATTCATGCACGCGATAATCCAGAACATATATATATGTAAAGGAAATTATGCAAATCTGTAATACAGTACTGTAACAAATAAATCTTTCATTAGTTGAATTACACTATGCCGAGGCCGTAAGGGCGAATCCATAGAAACAATCTAAGGATTCAAGACCCGGCTCGGAGTTAAATTCCATAGACAAAAGAATTTCAGGAATCCATAACAAAGGTTATATATATAAAGAGTGTGGAAGCGGATTAAGTTCGATGTCAAGAAAAACCGAAAACCTTAACATAAGAATGTCAGTCTTTACATACGGCTAGTCCAACTGCTAACTGGTGGAGGAAAGTGTCACAAAAATATTTACAGTTCTCTAGACGAGAGTCCATGAACAACGAATAATAATTATACAAATATCCACACATTTGGAATAAGAAACCCCAAGTCGGGAAACATCTTGTAGTAGCCCACAGCCGAGAAATTACATGAAGACTTCAACATTAATCTAGCGGAACCTGCCAGCAAACAGTTGGGTCAACCAGAGAACCAACACCCAATATGCAAGAGTCGGTCGACCTAGGGGACAAACAGACTCACCTGGAGGCGACGAATCGAACCGGATGGCTACCATTTTCTAGCTGCGTCAATGAGTAACCAACCTGTCATAAATTCATGCAAACCTGTTAGCCTTACTGGGTTACCATAATTTACTAATTAAAAATCTGCAAGTAAGTTAAAAAAAGGGTCACCTGTGTCGACGTTGCCCCGAATCGAATCTGAGTGGAACAAACATATGAATGAATCCTGCAATAGTGCCTCGGGAGCGAAACAGGGTAGCAGACAACCCTGGACGCTCGTATGACCTACATCATGCGGAGAGTAAAGGAATGTCTCCGCCATCACCGCGGATGAATAGAACTAAAAAACCATAAAATGAAGGAAGAATAACTGATATACCTCAACCAGAGCAGGTGACATGAGAAAAAGAGAGTTCCGGCTCAGTGTAGACGGCAGAGGCAAGGCGAGAGACATCTGCGGAAGCCGCGTCGGAAATGACCGAAAGAACTTTTTGGAGGCAAGTGTATACCCTGTGAAATTAAAACCCTAATGAACCAGCTTTGAAAACCAGGAATAGCTTACCATCGTTCGATGGACAAGAGCTATTTCCCATCGTTGATCCCTTCTCAGAATCCCGAGAGCAGATCTCTGTCCAGAGGAATTAATATCAACCGCAGTCGCCAACACGCAAGGGTAAGTGAACACTGTAGGTAAGCCACATGTCAAGCCCTTGGCGATTGACATTTAAACCCTGGGAACGAAAATCACAATTAGTGTACTGCCAAGATCAATGCAGTACGCTTTCCGCACAAAATACCAGAAAGTATATTAACTCAAATCGATTGTAACATTAATCCTCTTATGTAACTTTACATGTACCCGTTGGGTAAAAGTAAACATTAATTTTTTTTTTTTTTAATATATGCATGTGTTTTCATAGTAAGAGTCGTGACATATGGTATCAGAGCCCAGTTACAAAATTGAGGCCTCTGGGGAAAAAAAGAAAAAAAGATGAATAATAGTGATATATATATGAAAGTATCAGAGATAGAAATTATATATATAATTATTACTATTAGCATGCTAATGTTTCGTTATTACCGCTATTTAAAATTATGAACAAGCACAGGATCAAAAGTCCAGGGGATTACAACATGAGAAGAGCAGATAGTACATCTCGTAGGTACGCAGTGGGGCAAGGGACCCACGGTCCTGAAAATAACCCAAAACTATGGGTACAACTTGGGGAAGAAGCCAGAGTTACCAATCAAGCAATTTTGGAAACAGTGTAAGAACTTAAGAATGAAATGGCTCGATTACGAGAGGACAATGCACGATTAACAATAGAGAAGGAAAGGATTTTAAAAAGTTTGTCTGATAGACAGAACCAACTGCCAGTTAATCCTAGCACAGAGCAGCAGAGAATGTCAGAAGAACAGAATCATCATGGACCTCCTGAGAGATCTGAAGAACAAGAGGAACGCTCTGATAATGCATTTGAGCAGCAAACCTCAAAGAGATAAAGGATGGAGTTACAAGGAGAATTCAACAAGATTAAGTCACCACATTTTGATGGAGAGCAGGAAGAAGCAGCGGAAGCATGGTTGATTAATATGAATAAATATTTTCAACTGTACGAGTATGACCATAATCTTAAAGCCCGGTTGGCTATTTTCCAACTACAAGGGAAGGCCACCTTATGGTGGGAGGAAGTCAAGATAGTGAAGGGAGTGATGGAGTAAACAATCACTTGGGAAAATTTTCAAAGGTACTTCAAGGAGAGATATTTAACTGAACATTTTTATGATGAAAAGGCACGAGAGTTCCATGATCTGCGGTTAGGACAACAGACTATGGATGAATTTATTACCCGCTTCACCTCCTTGCTCCGTTATGTGCCATACACAAGGGAAGAAAAAGCAAAAGTGCAACGTTTTGTTAGCAGTCTGCCCCCATATATGCGGGAGAGGATTGAATTTGATAATCCTAAGTCAATGGATGAAGCCATTCGTAAAGCCAGGATTTGTTATCAACAAAGCAAGCAGAAAGGAGAGACTACTAGCAAGAAATGGAACGAAAGGAAGGACTTCAAGTCAAACGGTCTAAATAAAGGAAATCGCAGTGGAAAAGGAAATGGCAAGGGACCAAATAACAGAAATATAACCAGATCTGCATCCAAGTTTAAGACAACAAATGAACCAAAAATCAATGAACAACATACAAGACTGGACAGTGAGGGGACAGGCAGACCCCAGGTACAGTGCTGGGGTTGTGGGGGACCACACTATGTTAAAAATTTCCCACAGCGGAAGGGAACGGAACAATTGTCCCAAATCCATGAAGCCTCAACTGTTGGTGAAGTTGGAGGTAGCATACCCAGAATTAACGCAGCTTTGGACGATCGCCAGGTGAAATATCAACCCACCATGGTCTAATTTCAAGGTAAGATTTCAGACCTTACTATAACTGTTTTAATTGAACCAGGAGCTACATTAAGTTATGTGAGTCCAAAGATAGTAGAGCGCTGTAAATTACAGCCTGTTAAATTTAAAAACCCATGGCTAGTACAATTAGCTATAGGAGCCAAGAGGCGAGTCACAACAAAAATTAAGGATTGTTCTTTTACAATAGCTGGACAACCAGTGATGGCAGATCTGAATGTACTTCCTCTCGGTTCATACAATATTCTAATTGGTATGGATTGGTTGGAAAGACATTGGTCGTTAGTTGATTGCAAAACTAAGTTTATTTATTATAAAGACCAGAATAGAGATAGAAAAGAAATGCAAGGGATCCAGCGACCAGTGCAAATCCGACCAATAACCACAACCCAACTAGCAAAATGTATTCGGAAAGGGTGCCAGATGTATGCTATTCAAGTGGGCTTTGTAGATTCTAAAGACAAAGCAGCGACCCTAGATAACATTCCTATAATACGAGAGTTTGCAGATGTATTTCCGGAGGAAATTCCTGGATTACCACCAAAAATAAATATAGACTTTACTATCGAATTGATACCAGGCGCAACTCCAGTGTCACGAGCACCTTACAGAATGAGTGTGCCTGAATTAACAGAATTGAAGATGCAACTGCAAGAATTATTAGATAAAAATTACATTCGACCTAGCGTGTCGCCTTGGGGAGCTCCAATATTATTCGTCAAGAAAAAGGACGGAACTCTTCGAATGTGCATTGATTACCGTCAGTTAAATAAATTGACCATCAAAAACAAGTATCCTTTACCACGGATTGACGAATTGTTCGATCAAGTGAAAGGTGCAACTGTGTTCTCTAAGATTGATTTGCGGTCAGGATACCACCAGATCCGGATTAAAGAAGAGGACATTGCTAAAACCGCCTTCCGAACAAGGTACAGGCATTATGAATTTGTGGTATTACCTTTTGGGTTAACTAACGCCCCTGCCACTTTCATGTGTTTAATGAGTAGTATTTTTCATCAATACCTGGATCGGTTTGTGCTGATATTTATCGACGACATATTGATATATTCCCATACGGTCGAAGAACACCAGGAGCATCTTAGAATGGTGCTACAGACCCTTCGAGAACACCAGCTATACGCCAAGTTTAGTAAATGTGACTTCTTTCAGGAAGAAATCCAGTACTTAGGCCATGTAATCACCAAAGATGGCATTGCTGTAGACCCAGAAAAGATAAAGGCTATAATGGCGTGGCATGTACCAAAGGATGTTGCGGATATCCGGTCCTTTATGGGATTAGCCGGATATTATAGACGGTTTGTGGAAGGCTTCTCCAAAGTGGCATTCCCCATCACATCTTTGCAGAAAAAGGGAAGAGCATTCCAGTGGACCCCAAAGTGCTAGAGAAGCTTCGAACAATTAAAGCATTTGCTTACCACAACACCTATCTTGAGTATAGCTGATCCTGACAAAGAATATGTGGTATGTACTGATGCAAGCAAGGAGGGGTTGGGGGGCGTCTTAATGCAAGAAGGCAAAGTGATTGCGTATGAATCAAGAAAGTTAAAAGAACATGAACAAAAATACTCTGCTTATGATCTGGAATTGGCCGTTGTTATACGTGCCTTGAAGATGTGGCGGCACTACCTTATGGGAAGGAAGTTTTTGTTGTTGACCGACCACCATAGTCTAACTAATTATTTCAGCTAGCCCACTTTAAACACGAGACAAGCTCGATGGGCAGACTTCCTAAGCACCTTTGACTTTGATATTAAACATTTGCAAGGAAAGGAAAACCGAGTGGCTGATGCCTTGAGTCGAAAGGTACAAATCTTATACCAAATCTCCCTAAGTAGTTGGAAAAGTACTCTCTTTGAAACAATACAAAAAAAGCAGAACAGGATGCTGAATATCAGCAAATAAAACATCAATTACAGCAGACTAATAGTGAGGGAGACCAACAAGAATTTGAATTGGATAATGCAGGTATGCTATACTACAAAAGAAGAATATATGTACCCAACCAAAGTCAAATTAAAAATCTGATTTTGGATGAATTCCACACTAGTCACTATGTGGGACATCCAGGATATCAGAAAATGATTACTGCAATTCGGAAAAATTATTTCTGGCCAGAAATGAAGAAGGATGTGACTGAGTACTTGGCTCGGTGTTTGGAATGCCAACAAATTAAAACAGAACATCAGCATCCAGTAGGACTTTTGCAACCATTACCTATTCTAGAATGGAAATGGGAAACCATTTCCATGGACTTTATCACTGGGTTGCCTAAGACAAAAAGAAACAACGATTCTATAATGGTGGTAGTAGATAAGTTGAGTAAAGCCGCACATTTCATACCTGTACAATCTATGTACAAGGCTGTGCAGATTGCTCATGTCTTTATGCAGAATGTGTTCAAATTACATGGACTTCCGAAAACAATAATTTCTGATCGTGATGTGAAATTCACCTCAGCCTTTTGGAGGACATTGTTTGCTGAATTGGGGACTCAGCTGAACTTCAGTACAGCATATCATCCCCAAACAGACGGACAAACGGAACAGGTAAACCAAGTGGTCGAAGATATGTTAAGGGCTTACGTGATGCAACAACCTACGTTATGGGAAGAGTATCTACATTTGGTAGAATTCACATATAACAATGGGTACCATACCTCAACACAACTAAGTCCTTTTGAAGTTTTGTATGGACGGAAGTGTCGTACCCCTTCGAATTGGGGTGGAACAGAGGATAGGTTGAGTTTGGGACCTGATATGCTTAAAGAAATGGAAGACATGGTAAAAAGGGTACGAGCTAATTTGAAAGCTGCCCAAGATAGACAGAAAAATTTTGCAGATCGGAAAAGAAGATTTAAGGAATATCAGGTGGGAGACGATGTTTACATCAAGATTCAAGCCAAGAGAAGTACACTACAATGGAGCGGTTGCGCTAAAATAGCACCCCGATATTGTGGACCCTTCCAAGTGTTGGCAAGAATTGGGTCTGTGGCATACCAACTCGCCTTGCCCAGCCACATCCGGGTTCACAACGTTTTTCATGTATCAATTTTAAAAGAATATGTCTATGATCCTAGGCATGTGATCAGGTGGCAAGATATTCAGGTGGAAATTGTTATGACAAAGAGGCTTGTCGAGGGAATAATTAGTCGTTTAAAAAAAAAAAAAAAAACTAACTTAAATATTACTTGCTGCAGGTCGAACCGGAAGGAGAGGTCCTGGTCGAACCTCTGAACATTCTCGACCGGAGAGAAGTGCAGCTGCGGAAACGAGTTATTACCCAAGTTAAGGTTCAATGGAGACAGTTTGGGCCTGAGGAGGCCACTTGGGAAGATGAAGCACTAATTATGAGGAATTATCCAGGACTGTTTGGAGCTGGAAGACATTGGGACGATGTCCAGTCTCAGGGGGAGGAGATGTAATGACCCCGGTAATTCACAAAATTACTTCCCTATTTTCTTAAAATATATATATATATATATATAATATTTGGACAAGGATTATTGTTTACTTGTGTAATGAATTGGAAATATTATTAATTGCAGAATTGAGCATGAATAAAAGAAAATTACATTCAGTAACTTCGAGTAAAGGAAGTTATTATCTTAGTGATAATTTTCTTTATATATATATATATATATATTAAAAAAAACAGTTGTCAAGAAGGGAAGATAAACCCTAACTGTTTTTGCTCCTTCCTTAGAAAGGATGGAGGGAATCGGGCTGTTGGAGAATAGACAGAGGAAGGAAGGAAAACATGTTAAGTCTGGTAGGGACCAAATAACATGGCACAAGCTACGCATTAAAGAAATTGTTGAAGACAGTGGTCTGGCAATAAGCTTTGGGGGAGACATAATTCGAGCAATTAGTCTCGTGGTCGGGAGGTTTGACAAGCAAAAGCAGTTTCCTGTTCCTAAACCTGAAGAGGTGTGGAAGTATACAGGCGAATAACACAGGTAAGTATGACTGTGGAATTTCATACAGTTACAGTGTTTGTATCATTTGGTTAAACAAATAAAGACTTAGCAGTAATCTGTGAAATAAACTAACACGAATTTTATTCAGAAACTACTACATTGGAGCTAAATGAATATAGAGTAGCTTTAATTATTCGCTAGCCTCAGGTAACTCCTCAATGATAGGAGGGTAACCGGAAGAGCTGTAAGTGACAAATGAAACAGTGAAAACATTTATGAGAAATGTAGGCTATAATAAACGGAGCCAAATAAGAAAAATATTCCAGACTTTTTCGAAGACCCGACAAGCAGAATAAAAGACCTGTAAAAGGAAAGACAGGAGGAAAACCCTTATTTGACTAGATACAACCATAAGCAAAACTGAAGTAAATTCCTTGAAATAAATAAATCTCATAGGAACTCAAAGCATAATTAACAGAGTAGTATTATGTTTCAGACGCTGTGGAAAATTACCATAAATACCATGACTGAGTAACTAAAACTAAATGAATGCCACAAGAAATCATGATTCAATATCACTCTATGCGTGCTAAGACGGTTCCACTGAGAATACATAATAACCAAAGCCTGAAGGGCGATAACTTAAACATTAAAAGAAGTCCAATACCCAAATATTAGGAACAACCCCTATAAATCATTCCGTTGTCGAATAAGTGTAAAGGGTTCCTGTAACAAAAGAATACCCTAAACAAGAACCATTCATGCACGCGATAATCCAGAACATATATATATGTAAAGGCAATTATGCAAATCTGTAATACAGTACTGTAACAAATAAATCTTTCATTAGTTGAATTACACTGTGCCAAGGCCGTAAGGGCGAATCCATAGAAACAATCTAAGGATTCAAGACCCGGCTCGGAGTTAAATTCCATAGACAAAAGAACTTCAAGAATCCATAACAAAGGTTATATATATAAAGAGCGTGGAAGCGGATTAAGCTCGATGTCAAGAAAAACCGAAAACCTTAACATAAGAATGTCAGTCTTTACATACGGCTAGTCCAACTGCTAACTGGTGGAGGAAAATGTCACAAAAATATTTACAATTCTCTGGACGAGAGTCCATGAACAACGAATAATAATTATACAAATATCCACACATTTGGAATAAGAAACCCCAGGTCGGGAAACATCTTGCAGTAGCCCACAGCCGAGAAATTACATGAAGACTTCAACATTAATCTAGCGGAACCTGCTAGTAAACGGTTGGGTCAACCAGAGAACCGACACCCAATATGCAAGAGTCGGTCGACCTAGGGGACAAACAGACTTACCTGGAGGTGACGAATCGAACCGGATGGCTACCATTTTCTAGCTACGTCAATGAGTAACCAACCTGTCATAAATTCATGCAAACCCATTAGCCTTACTTGGTTACCATAATTTACCAATTAAAAATCTGCAAGTAAGTTAAAAAAAAGGGTCACCTGTGTCGACGTTGCCCCGGCTCGAATCTGAGTGGAACAAACATATGAATGAATCTTGCAATAGCGCCTTGGGAGCGAAACAGGGTAGCAGACAACCCTGGACGCTCGTATGACCTACATCATGCGGAGAGTAAAGGAATGTCTTCGCCATCACCGCGGATGAATAGAACTAAACAACCATAAAATGAAGGAAGAATAACTGATATACCTCAACTAGAGCAGGCAATAGGAGCAAAAGAGGGTTCCGGCTTAGCGTAGATGGCAGAGGCAAGGCGAGAGACATCTGCGGAAGCCGCGTCAGAAATGACCGAAAGAACTTTATGGAGGCAACTGTATACCCTGCGAAATCAAAACCCTAATGAACCAGCTTTGAAAAAAGGGAATAGCTTACCATCGTTCGATGGACAAGAGCTATTTCCCATCGTTGATCCCTTCTCAGAATCCTGAGAGCGGATCTATGTCCAGAGGAATTAATATCAACCGCAGTCGCCAGCACGCAAGGGTAAGTGAACACTGTAGGTAAGCCACATGTCAAGCCCTTGGCGATTGACTTTTAAACCCCAGGAACGAAAATCACAATTAGTGTACTGCCAAGATCAATGCAGTACACTTTCCGCACAATACACCAAAAAGTATATTAACTCAAATCGATTGTAACATTAATCCTCTTATGTAACTTTACATGTACTCGTTGGGTAAAAGTAAACATTTTTTTTATTTTATTTTTTTATTTTTATTTTTTTTATTTTTATTTTTATATATGCGGGTGTTTTCATAGTAAGAGTCGTGACACATGGCCTACAATTTTCACCCACATTTCCATACAATTTGTAAATCAATCACTTCACTCCATCACTTTACCTCACCTTCGTACAAGCCCACATCACATTTTTACACTTAATCATTTTATCACTTTTACAGACGTTGAGGTGGTGACCAAAAGTGCATTTCCATGGCCTACAATTTTCACCCACATTTCCATACAATTTGTAAATCAATCACTTCACTCCATCACTTTACCTCACCTTCGTACAAGCCCACATCACATTTTTACACTTAATCATTTTATCACTTTTACAGACGTTGAGGTGGTGACCAAAAGTGCATTTCCATGGCCTACAATTTTCACCCACATTTCCATACAATTTGTAAATCAATCACTTCACTCCATCGCTTTACCTCATGGTGACCAAAAGTGCATTTCCATGGCCTACAATTTTCACCCACATTTCCATACAATTTGTAAATCAATCAATTCACTCCATCACTTTACCTCACCTTCGTACAAGCCCACATCACATTTTTACACTTAATCATTTTATCACTTTTACAGATGTTGAGGTGGTGACCAAAAGTGCATTTCCATGGCCTACAATTTTCACCCACATTTCCATACAATTTGTAAATCAATCACTTCACTCCATCACTTTACCTCGTGGTGACCAAAAGTGCATTTCCATGGCCTACAATTTTCACCCACATTTCCATACATTTTCACCTCACATCCTTGTAAGCCCCATTACTATTTTTTTATTAGTCATATTTCTTTCACTCCATCATTTTATCTCACTTCCCCCACAATTCCACATCACTACTTTAATGCTTAATCATTTTTCTTATTTCTCTACATTTGGTCATTTTTCTTATTTTTTACTTTTTAATCTTACTTTTACATTTATGTATTATCCTTCTCATTTGCATTATTTCCCATATTTAGATTATTATCACACATACTTATGGAACAAGTCCTCACGCTATGTTTTGGTATTCATGGTTGAAACTTGGAATGCATTGGTTGGAAATAGATGATTGGGTGGTGACTTACCCTGATGATTGGATGTTTCCCATATTTAGATTATTATCACGCATACTTATGGAACAAGTCCTCACGATATGTTTTGGTATTCATGGTTGACACTTGGAATGCATTGGTTGGAAATAGATGATTGGGTGCATGGTTGGCACTTCGAATGCATTGGTTGGAAATAGATGATTGAGTGGTGACTTACCCTGATGATTGGATGTTGGGGTGGTGACCAAAAGTTTACACTACACATAAGCCATGCGAAGGTTCATAGCTCTTTATATTTCAAAAATGTTGGGGTGGTGACCAAAAGTTTACACTACACATAAGCCATGCTAAGATTCATAGCTCTTTATATTTCAAAAAAAAGGAGAACTATGTTTCCTTATAATTTGTTATAAATTCCCTCGTGCAATCCATGTGGGATAATTGGGGAATATTTATAAATCAAAGGCCAAGATTCACATGGAGTAGATCAATGATTACAGAGCCACTAACTTTTGGAGGCCATAACTTGAGTTACCCATGTCCAAATTGGGAAAAAGAACACTCATTGGAAAGAGAGAGATTCCTTATAATTTGTTATAAATTCCCTCCTGCAATGCATATGGGATAATTGGGGAATATTTATAAATAAAAGGCCAAGATTCACATGGAGTAGATCAATTATTACAGAGTCACTAACTTTTGGAGGCCATAACTTGAGTTACCCATGTCCAAATTGGGAAAAAGAACACTCATTGGAAATATTTTGGAGGCCATAACTTGAGTTACCCATGTCCAAATTGGGAAAAAAACACTCATTGGAAAGAGAGATATTCCTTATAATTTGTTATAAATTCCCTCCTGCAATGCATGTGGGATAATTGGGGAATATTTATAAATCATAGGCCAAGATTCACATGGAGCAGATCAATGATTACAGAGTCACTAAATTTTGGAGGCCATAACTTGAGTTACCCATGTCCAAATTGGGAAAAAGAACACTCATTGGAAATAGAGAGATGTGAAGAACAACTTGTATATGATTATTCATGGCTCTTTATACTTAAAAAAAAATTGAGAACTATGTTTCCTTATAATTTGTTATAAATTCCCTCCTGCAATGCATGTGGGATGATTGGGGAATATTTATAAATCAAAGGCCAAGATTCACATGGAGCAGATCAATGATTACAGAGTCATTAGCTTTTGGAGGCCATAACTTGAGTTACCCATGTCCAAATTGGGAAAAAGAACACTCATTGGAAAGAGAGAGTGTAGAAATTCCTACTGTAGATCAACAAATTATGCAATATACTAAAGCAAAATACAAGATCTACTTCTACAACAAACTTTGCGGAAGCTTAATTGATATGAGCAAGATCAATGAGAAGACATATAACTAAGAATGAGAAATCAATGACACATAACACATAAGAAATAACCCGGGGAAAGCCTCAACCTAAAACCCCAATCTCTGTATTATCATACAAGTGGAACTATGTTAAAGCTACAAAAAGAATCAACTCTCAAGCTATCCTACTCTCTCTGCAATCAAACAATACAACTCACATACTGAATAGACACAGTATATGTCCTCCTTAAGCCCTCCAAGCCTCCTATTTCTTTGCGCAATTTTTCTTGGGGTCCAGTGATGCCACATGTGTGAATTGGCCTCATCATACTCACAAAAACTGAAGAAGTAACTACGCAATCTCCAAGGAATGAATTCCTTCTGCATGCAAGAGATATTCACAATGGAATATTCCTGCAACTAATAGTACATTGTCCCTCCATTTGATCTCAACTGGGTCTCTGTCTAAACTGACATGCATGAGTTATTTATAAGAATATTCAGTTATCTGAAGTGCAACAGTTACATGCATGCATGCATTAACTAACTGAACTCACAATTAATTCAACAAACTATTTGAATTAATCTAACTGGACTTGACTTAGTTAACTAAGCCAACTAATTACAACTCAATATTACAACTCATCCTTATCTCTTTAATTGATGGATAAATTCCTCAATCAATGGAGAAACTGTTGCAAGTCCCCACATTGACTTCATGTTTTATTTTCTACAACTAATTAACTCATGGTGAATTCATTAATTATTTTACAAACAGTTGCTAAAATCAAATTTGAACTTTTACTTCTCTATTTTAGTTCAGGGACTAACTAAAATAGGAAGGTATCCCAAAATGCTATTTATAACAGTACTAAATTTAGCACTTCTATATTTAGCATTTCTTGTTGCTATTTTCAATAGAGAGATGTGAAGAACAACCTGTATATGATTTCCATTGATGAAATCAAATTTATCATATCAAAAAATTAAATTACTATCATGAATATTTCCGGCTTTGCAAAAAATTACTTTAAAAAAATACAGCTTTAATGGAATTTTCTAATGTTTAAAGTGAGACTTTTTTGGGGAATGAATCTTAAATTTTATATGTATGAATAAGACTTAATTCATTTAGTGCAAAAGGGGAAATCCCTAAGCACAGAACAATTCCATAAGATGAAGAGAGAATTATAAAAAAAATGTGAAGAACATTCATAAATAGAGAGAGAACCCCTTCCAACATATTAATTAAATTAATTTCCTAGTTGAATCTTTTAATATATTTTTCTTAGTTAGAAATCATCGAGTCTTTCATTTCAAAGTTATTTTGAATAAGAAGAGGCAATTATAACAAATTTCCTCTTTTTTCTTCCATCTTTTTTCATTTACATGGTCCATGAAAGTGTAATTCAATTCATTTTGGACAATGCACTTTAATTTTATGAATATGATGAAATATGTTAAAATATTTGTATTTGAAGTGGCTCCGTAGAGAACTCTTAAGAGTTCATAGTCTGTGCGTTCTTTTGAATTCAAATTTTAAGCTTAATATTGCAAGTATATAACTCCTTTCATCCTTCTGAGTTTAAATAGAAATATCATGTTAAGTTTCCTATAAATTGATATGTTTCTTTTCATCTTGTTCAATGACATGGTGTATTTTACTTATTTCTATGTAGGAAGCCAATATTTTCATAACCTTTACTTTACTCTTTAAAATTCTTATGATGTGAATATCATTGTTAATACCATTTCCATAGGAAGAGTATTTTTTGTCTTCATATGCAAACCTTATGGCTAATACCTTTTGCAGTCATGTTTATTCCCCTTTCTTTCCATGAATGAGATGATGTGCTTTATAAGTAAATCAACCATACAAAAACTTTGTTGTAATATTTGTTAAGGTTTTCTCTTTAGCACTCACCTGTTACATTTGTTTGAAGACATAGAAAGAATCTTCCATATATAAAGAGAGGAGTGCCACTTGTATAAAAACAAGGAGAGCCTTTACTATTCCCCATAAGATTTTTTCTAAATCTTGGTTATCTCCCCTTTTCAAGATAACATATCAATATGCCTCAATGTATGAGAGGGCCTAACTATCCCTTTTACATTCCTAAGTAGACCAAAAGATGGCCACAACTTTAGCCATTTTATAAAATTTCCTGAAATTGAACAGAGGGAGATTTCAAACTTGTGGGATTCAAAGGTTGCCAAATATTGTTTATGGATTAAATAAGTTAGGAATATTACATTCATTTAGGATTTAATTTGAAAGGGTTAATCAGTTCTATAATAACATTATTTGTTGGCTTAGGGTCATTCTCAATAAAATACCCTACAAAATTTGGTAGTGACCTAGAAATTGCATTAGGTGATTCAAGGGGAGTAGTAGAAAGCTTCTCTCCCGATGCATCATCTTAATTCATGACATAAGGTGACCAAACAAAATTTTTGATGGCGTGGGCAATAATTCCAATTTTTTCCTTGCGATTTTTCTTGTAATTTTTCCTTAAGATCCTTCAATTTCATATTTAATTTATGGTTTTTCTTCTTCAATCCATAATTTTGTGTTTAGAGTGTAAAATAATAGGGTTCCATGTGCAACTTACCTAGAATGAAACCAAAAACTCTTTGTCTATTGTGGTTGACCAATCCTTTTGAAGCATATTCATGTTGAATAATAATATCCATTTCCATATTAACTAGACTCTTTATTGGTTCTTGTGTAGCAACAACCTCTATCTCCATGCCAACTTAACTCTCTGTTGGTTCTTATGTAGCAGTAGGTAATTCTTCCATTTTCTATACCAATGTTGGTTCTTGTGTAGTGGCATTGGCCTCAACATGGTGATTCACTGTGTTTTTTGTGACTGAAGAGTTCATCCTTATTTTCCTTGGGTTTTTTCCTAGGTCTCTTGATTCATTAGGGACCAAATTATTTCCTTTAAAGGATAATCTTCAATGATTTTGACATTGTGTGAATTAGGAATAGAGGAGGTCAGTTCTTGATCTTTCCATTCTATAACCATTGGGAGTTTCTTTGGTGTTCCCTTCAATGCTTGTTCCTCTTCCTTTGTTAACAAAGCTCTCTATTTCTAATAGGAAATCCTTCATTGTTGTTTGAAGCACAATGCACCAGTCACCAACTTGCGGTAACCTTGTGTCTATGGACAAAAACTCCTTTGTAACCCTTATGTGGAGCATGTGAACATTTGTTGATGTTTTTTGAAAAATTTGTACAAATTCCAAAGCAATATAGGCATTGAACCCCCATAATGTTTCAAGCTATGCCACCCATCCTATATTCTGAAAAACCTAGCATGCTTCTTCATTCTATTGCAATTTCATCAAAGTTAAGGGTTCATGTCTGATAATGGAACCACTCATGGTGATTGTTTCCATAACAAGAGTCATTCGCTGGCTAATGTAGCAATGATCAATTTCCATGGGATCAAAAAAGAACACACAACACTTCTTAAAGTTGTAGTGGTAAAGTGGTGGACCATAATTTCCAAATTAAGGATAGAAAGGGAAGGACAATGGAGCGTAAATTTAGAAATGATGGCATATATTACCAAATATGGAAATAAATTTTCCATTATGCATGAGTGTAATTATGATGTTAGAAACAATGGCTATTACTATGGCTTAAATAAGTGAGGTGGCTGTCATGGTGGAAGGAATGACTACACCCTCGGTCACCCCAATTGAAAGGATTAGACATCCTTGGCTTGTGAATGTGGCATGGTGTGATTAGATGGTATATTTTTCCCATAGATAATTCCATTTAATGAAAGATTTAAGTGCATTGGTATTTTGAGAAACATGGCCGTAAATATCCATAATGTTGTAAGAAAAATCCTTAAAATCAACACTTGAATTGTAAAGTGGTTCTTGTAGAATCTCCATTTTTTGGCGGGAGTGGGGGGTGGGAGAGAAAGGTTGGGCTAAAATTATAACCTTTTACAATCATGGTATTAAATCTCCATACTATTGTGAACAAAAACCTTAGAATCAACTTTAGAATTAAAAGGTGGGGCTACTAGTAACACCCCTTTCTTTAGGATTAAGATTGTAACCTATTTGAAATCGTGATCTTGACAATCAATGTCATTACAACTAAAATATTAAAATCAACTCCTAAATTGAAAATAAACACTATCAATAATACAAATTTTAAAAGACTTTAAGATTACAATGCTTTTAAAACCATGATATAAAAATGATACTATTACAAACAAAATTAAAAAAATAAAGATAATGAAAAAAAGAAAAAGAAATGAATATTTAAGTATTTTTTTTAATGAAATTAAACTTAAAACAATTAAAACTCTAAATTACTCTTTAACAACACACATATTAATTTAAATAAATTTATAATAAAATAATACATAAATTAAAAAATAATAAATAAAATAAATATAATATTTTTAAAAAACATTAAAGTTGTTTTTTCTCTTTCTTCTTTTCTTACCTTTACCTAATTTTACTTCCATAACCATTTCATATCCCTTGCTCACTGCCAAATAAGAAAACCATTTAAACGGGAATGGGGATAAAAAGAAAAGGGGCAAATTTTGGGGCCCATTTTTTTTTTTAATGTAAAAATATATTTAAAAAAAATTTTAAGTGAAGATTAATTTAGGGATTTTTTTTTCACATTAGATTATTTTATTTTTAATTTAATGTTTTTTTAAAAGTAAATTTTTAGATTATGATTGGAAGAATATTGTAATTCTAAATTTAAAAAGGGTGTTACTAGTCTTTACCTAGCTAAAGACTATAGGATTCTTTTCATAGTCAAGTTGCATTGGCTGTGAATTATTTGACTGTGTTTTTACAATTTTAATTAAATTTTTAGGAAAATGATTAATATTTCTATTTTTGCATAAATTTAAAAATAATTTTCGAATTTTTAATAAATCTTATTTCTAATTTCTGATTTGTTGAGGAAGCTCTGATGGGACATAATTCCCATGGTGGAGGGTGTTTTATTTTCAATATTTGTCAGTGTTTGACAATTTATTTTAAAATTAAAATAAAAGCAATTTTATGAGTGCCCATTGCGTTGGTGAGTGCTATGACGCTAACACTGTTATGTCACGCTCTACTTAATGGTGTGAGAATTGATGTGGTTTTAGGTTGTTTGCATAGGCCCGGGGAGGGGATGAATGAATATCCAATTAATATTATTATGTTTCCTTGTGCAGAGATTTTACTGTGTGGAGCATGGAGTATGTGCGGGAGAACGCAGGTCTTTTGCATAGACGAGGGTGCTCTCGCATTTCGTGAGTGAGTGCTCTGACACTAACACTACTCTAGTCAATGATGCGAGAATTGATGCAGTTGCTGGTTGTTTGCAATGCTGTGGGGGGGGGGGGGGGCATTCAATGAACCTCCAATTAATATTATTATGTTTCCTTGTGTGCTTCTTTTCCTGTGCAAATGATAGATTATGTGCGGGAGAATGGGGGTCCTTTGCATAGACGAGGGTGCTTTGACATTTTGTTGGTGTGTACTTTGACACTATATTGATTTGGTCAATGATGTGAGAATTGGTGCGGTTAATGTTTGTCTTCATAGGCTACGGGGGGAGGGGGGAGAGAGATTATCAAATCTCCAATTAATATTATTATGTTTCCTTGTGCAAAGCTTTTACTGTGCGGAGAATGGAGTATGTGCAGGAGTACCAAGTATGTGCATTGAAATCATAGCTTTTACTATTCGGAAGGTAAAGTGATTTCGGATCTAAGATGTCAATTCCTGAATTAGACGTGTTATTATTTTGATGGATTATATGTATACTTATTGGCTATGAAAGTAATTTGTTAATGTTATTCTTTACATTGATTGCTTTTACGTTGTTGTTGTAACAATTATCATAACTGTTGGACTATAAAAGCTACTTGTGTTATGGAATATTAAATAAACTATTTTTCCAATTTGTGTGAGGAAGAAGTGTCGCGCATTAAAATGGATATGTGAACCATGCTACGCGTGAGTCAATTGAGCAGCAATTTGTGCAATGAAAAGTTTGGTCTATGTGTTTAAAACTAGACAATGTATAAAACAATTCCATGTTTCCTTGTGCAAAGCTTTTACTATGCTTTGAATATGTGTAGAGGGATTGTGTGGAATGTGGAGGTCCACACAATGAAAAATTGAAAGCTTCGTTCACACTCTAAAACAAGACCAATGGTTATTTTATTCTTAATAGATTGTGCAGAGTGTAGAGATTCACATAATGAAAGCTTGAGATCTTCTTCTGCACACATGCATTTGTGTTATTTTTAAAGTATATGGTCATATTAATATTTTAATGCTTTGAAAATCATGTTTCTATATTTGATATCTTGAGATCTTAGTTAGCACTTCGGTACAGGACCAATGGTTATTTTATTATTAATAGATTGTGTGGAGTG